>JAPYYV010000344.1:0-30935 GCA_030522625.1 Copidosoma aretas
CATATATATATATATATATATATATATATATTCGGTGTATAAACACGAATAATAATAAAGATAACCTGTATTTGTTGCTTTGTCAATTTTATTTCCCCTGCCTTCATATACATATTACTATTTAAAATTGTGGTAAGGGTTACTTAAGTGCAGAGTACTTGAAAAGACATCTTCAATTGAGCAATAAAAATAAAAAATGTTATTTCTTTCCAACATTATAACTACGTGTGTAATTTTTATTGCATTTTATACTTGACATTTAATAACTTAATCTAAGACATATTATAATTTATAAAGATGAAAATGAAAAAAAAATTTGTAAAAAATGTGGTAAGGGTTTTGTCAGATCAGACGGTTTAAGACGGCATATGAAATGCAACAATGTGAAACAAATAGAATAAATTCTTGTTCGAAGCATTAAATGGCTTTAATTGTTTACTATTTTTTTACTTTTATAAAGAATGGGAGAAACTAACGATACTGCTGAATTTTTTAATACCAGAGAATCCATATCTTGGTAATGAGATCTACTTTTTGTCTACCCTCATGCTATTTTATTGTACATTCGTTAATATAATGTTAATCTTAAAACATGTAGAGGGGAGAAATCGAAATAAAACCAAATTATTAATTCATGTGCATTACCCTATAATTAAATTTTGTGTGTGTGTATTGTGGAATAGGTTATAAGGTGATGGGGCGATGCTAAGGGGGAGGTAAGGGGGAGTTGGAGTGGGAGCTGTAGGGAGCCAGGGGCATGCTGAGGGGAAGCGGGGGGAGGGGCTAGAACTCTTTTTTATTCATACAACTATATAATATAAAAAGATATATATATTTGTCACCATAACGTGCAGGGATGAGTAGGTAAAAGATCAATGTACATGATGCTAGTTTTATAAGTGTAAGGAAGAATCTCTTATACTGTAAGAAAATTTCTACTTTCATGCAGTTTACGACATCCAAGCAAAAATATTTTCTTAAGTTTTTAAGAATATCATGTAAATTAATTTGAAGGTTGTAATACTGATTTTAAGAGATTTTTTAAAACGAAAACAAAATTTATTCACAATAATTATGTAGATAGACATTAGGCAACAACAAGAAATGTGAAAAAAAATTTAATAATTTGAAAAAATGGTTTTTGTTGGTTGAAATGAGTATTAATAAAATTTTTTAAAAGTAAATAAATTTTAGAGATACATTTATTATACAGAAAAAAACGAATAAAATTTTAAAACCCAAGGTTGTGCAGAAGGACCTAAAGATAAATTTATAAAAAAAAAAATTAAAAAATTTTTCAATAAAACGGTATGCAGAAAGACCTAAAATATATCAAAAACAGTTCATCCAAGCATAAACGCTATTTGTAACTTAAAGAGGATGACTTTAAGGTAATAAATAAATGCATTTACTAGACTATTGTAACTCGTAAATATCCATTTGTCACCTTAAAGTCATCCTCAGTGCCTAAACCTATCTTTATCGACTGTCGCGCCACAACTTTCAAGTGTGAACTTTCACAATAATAACGTCGATTATGAATAGCATCATTAAAAGCACTGATTAAATGACAAAACATGAACCCAGCTTGGAAGCCTAACAGGATACTTCAGGTGAAAGACAGGCGCTGAAAGGTTTACAATTTTTAGCCTCCAAAATGGTTAAATTAACCTAAGTCGATTCATGTATATGTATGTTTCTACCCATATAATAACAGCTGCATATCGAAAAAAAAAAAAAAGAGATTTAATGCATCTGATACCATAGTTTAACAAAAAAAAAAATAACAGAAATCAATATAAATTTTTAAAAATCTCTAGCAAAGAATGTCATTACTAGGGGATCAAAGTTGTAAATAACACCATAAAATAACTAACATTTTTTAAAAAATTCAGAACCATTGGTAAACACTGGGGAAAAATATATCTTCATTCAAAAAATATTAATTCAAAAATGAATAAAGTTGTAAGAAATATAATAAATAATGATAAAATTAAACAAAAATCAAAAATTAAAAAAAAAAATTTATAAACCAAAAAGATATTAATTAAAAAATTATTAAAGTTGCTCGAAAAATTAATAATGATTAAATAAAGAGAATTAGAAAATAAAAATATATATATATGTATGTATACTACAAAGATTAAATAAATAAAGTCTTTTTGATGTTGTCTGATTAAGGGGTTGGCGCACGAAGCGCACAGGGGCGAGGCCCCACTAGTACATATGTATATCTTCCTTTAGTATATAGTCGTATGGGAATCAAGCGACATTTACCTACCCCTCCCTCCCCCATCCACCTCCTTAACGAACCCTCGCTCCCCCTCAAATGACGATAAAATTCGTTCATTTCTACGTTGTTTTTAACCCAACAAAATCTCCCACTCCCTCCCCCTCAAATGACGTTTAAATTTGCTCATTTCTACGTTGCTTTTAACCTAATAAAATCTCCTCCCTCCCCCTTTCGCCCCTTGATCCCCCCTGCTACCCCTCAGCCCCCCCCCCCTCAGCCCCCCTCACCGTCCCATCATCTCCCTCTCCTGTAAATATTTCGATTTTAGTCCTGGGTGTGGTTGTATTCGTTTAAGCGTCACTTACTGCTCTCCTCTTCTTCTCTCACTTTTTTTCGCTCCTCTTAGTGCTATTTTACTTTTAATTTTTGTCAAGGCAATATAGACAAGAACAACAATGATTATATTTTATAAAAATTACCCTGTTTTTTTTTTGTCACATATTCGCAAATGTCTTAACACATTATCTTTGCGAGAAAAACTTTTTCCACATACATTGCAAATTTTCTTATTTGAGTTATCTTGAAGTGATGTCATATGTCTCGTAAGATGGCAGTGTCTTTCATAAATTTTTTCACATTTTGTAAGAATAAATTTTTTTCAATTTTATACTCCCTTATGTGGCGAACGTAATTTTTGTATATAATGATAACAATTTTACAAATATCACATTTGTGATATAGTATCGAATGTGTTTACATATGCAAACTTAAATCGTCCTCAAAAGTAAATTTTAAAAAACATTTTTGACATTTATATAAATCTCTCTCGCTAAAGAAAGGGAAACAATATTTATTTTAGTCATTTATTTGTTATTAAAAAAAGATTAAACTTATATCATAAAGTAATTATACGTACTATAATTCCATATTTAATTTAATCAAAGTATATTCTATAAGAAATATGTAAAATTAGACTTTTTATTGTAAAATGTTGTTTATTGTTGTTTGAAGAGAAAATTACAACTTTCAAGTGATGGGAATTGATTATCATTCCGTTATTTGATTTTCTTGGGATAAGAAATATTAAACTAGCAAATAAATTTATTCTACCAATCAAATATTTCTTTCCATACAATATTTCCAATTGGGTCTTTATCTGTAGACTCATTTTTAAATAAATATATTTTTTTAATTTTTACATCTAGATAACGCGACGTACAATTATCCATGAGAAAATAATGGTTTACGCAAATACAATCTTACAGAATTGAAACTTTGGCCTTGTAATTTAATAAAAGTCATAGAAAATGCTAAAGTCAACGGAAATTGTTTTTTGTATAATATAAAAGGTACTAATAAAGTGTGTTTAGTATTGTTAGTTATTCCAGGAATAAACACTTCATTTTCTTGTTTATCTCCTTTAATTATTTCTGCCTTTATATTATTCTTATATCTGTGAATAATGTTTTGCCTCTAACTTTATTTAATATTAACTTTCAAAAAAATCGCTGTGGATCTTTAGGTGAAACAACATTTATTCGACCAATAGTTTTTTTTTTTTTTTTGACGCGCTTACGTTTAATCAATTCTTTAGTTTGAGGGTTGTACATGAAATGTTCTGAAGTATTGATGTATTTAGTTATGTTAGCAAATTCATCTTTTTTATCAAGTTCAAACCAAGCTGGTAAAGGTGTTTTCCAATTTTGTATTGATTCTAAAACTTTCTCTTCATCAAAAACGATTTTTTATTTGTTTTCAAGATGAACCGGTAAATGAAATACAAAATGACCACGTCCGCAAAGAGGAAATTGTTGTAGTCGCCATGCAGCTTCCATGGGACTCAAATAACGTCCGTCTATGGATTTTGAAATTTTGTCCTATATTTTCTTGCCAGGTTCCGTTTCTTTCTTTAATTTACATGGAGCTCGATCTTTGTGAGTATAGTCAAAAATGTATTTAATGCTTTGGATTGACGCACAGCATTCTACATTAATTTGGCAGTTATATTTTCTTAATAAAAGTTCATTATGTGGAACAACCATTGAATTGTCCACTAGAATTATGACATTACTATTTTTTATCCTGTAGACGGAACTATGATTGTATTGTTAGAACGTTTGTTCACGGAATAACCGTTTTTAGTAAATTTTGTTTCTAAAGAAAATTTTTTACGAAAATTCTTTTTGCAAATTGTGCTGGTTTGATTATACTTCCTTGTTTCTTATAATATGAAAAATGTTTACTGCTGTTAAACTATTCATTAATAAAATTTACTTTATATTCTTTAAACATATTTATTTCTTTCCTTATACATATGTATATATATATATATATATGTATGTATATGGGTAATTCTGCCGTAAGTGGCTCACTTCGGGCTCACAGCTCATCCTACTAGATAGAATTAATTTTAAATATTGTACTTGCGTGAAGTTCCGTCAAAAGTGTAAAACTTTCTTAAAAAATAGTTTCAAGCTGATTCCACGACTCTTTAATAAAAAATTGTTTTCTAATTTGGTCAAAATGTCACATCAGTACGACTTCCCAATCTCAATTTCGCGCATAAAAGCTCCTAATAGAAAAAAAAAGGTTTTCTGGCATATCCCTGCACATACATTGTCAATTATAGACATCGTATGTTACATTCATGCCATAATAACATTCATTTTTAATCAGTAAGAAACAGTTTTCATCACAGACTCAGTGTCCCACGATTTGCACTGAAATGTCGATAGTAGCTAAAATCACTATAGAAACTACATTATTGTACTTTAAAACGCCTTTTAGTGGTCACTTTTCGAATCTTACATCAAAATAAAACAAACTCACAGGCCGAAGCCGTCAAAAGTTCCGACCACTTTAATTGTTACTGATTTTAATTTTTTTATTTTCGGGTGTACTAAAATTTTGGTCACTGCCATATCGCCCTGGGCCCATTACTCTGTTACTCGTACAGGTGAGCAAAATTTTTTTTCTTGTGATATTTATTGACAACAGACGCTTAAAGTGCGGAAAATCGTTTATGCTACGTCTACGAGCAGGATAGTAATCCAAAGCTCGAAATGTCACTTCTGCACCTGTCACTTCCGTACTACTCTAAAGTCAAAGTTCGATTTTTCTCATTTTTAGACAATGGATATTTACCAAACTTTTTTTCTCATACTTTATAATACAGTTGGTACCTCCTGTTAAACCTAACAGCTTTTGTTAAAAATTTGTATAAGATGACATTTTATATTAAAATAAAACTTTGTTGACACTTATAAAAATATGGTGGTTAGCACTAGTATATATATATATATATATATATATATATTTTCACACACATAAATGTACAAACGTTAGAAAAATAAGATAATTAAATAACCGCCTATTATTTTGCATGACATTAATATTACACATTTATAAAATAAAACATCATCTATATTCAAGTATATTTTTACATCTATACTTTTACGTGTATATTGCGTGATACAATAAATACAAATAGGAAGTGTAAAAGCATGATACATCAGGTTAAAGCAGGGAAACACAAGAAATTATTTTTAAAATTAAAGCAACACTTCTACTACACATATGTTGTTACTCTTCCTAATAATATTTACATATGATTGTACCTGATGTTTACATGCTAGCAGTTTCACTGTGTTTATACTTCATACATATATTAAATATTTGCGAGAGAGTAGTAAAAAAAGTAGCCCCAGAGTCAGTAGGCTTCATAAAGTACTATCTGGCAGCGCTGCAGCTGAACGTTTGGCATCGCGACTGCACTAAACGAAAAACAGTTTACTGAGGTTGTAAGAGTGCTGTCAATTCATAGTATGGTACATAAGTCATCTTAGTTGGCATAATATCCGTGCAAACGCTTTCTAAAAGTTGATACTTAAAAAGAGTGATTTCTTTATCGTTTGGATAATTACTTGATAAGCGGCTGTTATTCCATGTACCCCAGTTTTAAGTCAGAAAAATGGCATTACAACTTCTAACATAATCCAAAGCCGAGTTTTACAGATGCTCCTGGAAGTCCCGTTACATATCAACAACAGAACGGTAAAACAATCAGCAGTGACAGTAAATAAGTTTTGCATTATGATATAAATTTTCTCTACCGATGTTAAGGAGTCCTGTTAGCTCCTGTTTATGTATATGTAATTGGTTAAATAGTATCCAAATTTCTTAAATGTATGCGGAAACTTAAACGTTTACATATATACTCCGTGAGCTTTACACGTTAGTCCTTCGCAAAGATCAAATAATTATTACTATTATCTTTTATCGGTAACTAGATCATTTTAATTAACTGCTAATAACACAGGCCCACAGAAAAAAAGTTTCCGAATTGGGCATGTAAAACATGATTTTTTACGTATTTTTTGGTGCTAAATCCGAATCCGAAGTCAGGAGGAGGGGTCTCACATAAAATTTTTAGTAAATCGCTGTTTAAGTTCACAAAATTCAGAAAATCAGTCTAAAACACCTCATCCAGCATGTTAAAATGCTTAATTTGCAAGAATCATTATTATCTTTTTTTTCAGTGTACAAAAGATACAGACTTCAAGTACTTCGACCAAAAAAGTTGAAAATAAATTTAGAATTCCGATGATCCCAATGCCCCAGTTGACTGTAAGGTTATGTCTCAATATATGACACTTAATTTTGCGATCGCTTACTTATCTTTTTATTCTCGAAACATCTGCGTAGAAGATTTCTCTTACGTTTTTTACTTTTCCTCTTATTTGTTTCCTTTTTTAAAGACCAGCAAAAGTCAGCCACCATGTTAATATTTGGCCATCCTTGATAGAGTCTCTTTATCTCTTTATTGTTCTTATAAAATCGTTCACCTTGCTCTTCGCTGAAATATCCAAGATTTTCTGGGAAAAAGTCCAGGTGAGGGTCGAAGAACTGTAGTTTGAAATTCATGACACATCCTAATTCTTGGAAACTCTGTATCATGCTCTTCCCAATTTTTTGATATTGTTGACTCTTAGGTTTCCAAGGAAATTTTCCACGATATTTTTGAAACCAAGCCATGCTGCTGTTTTAGTAGCGGTCATGGTAGTCGCGAAAGTTTCATGTCTCAATAAAGTACGAGTCTGTGGTCCATCAAATAGACCTTGTTAGACTTTAGCATCTGACAACTTAGGGAAGGCACGCTATACATATCAGAAGCGTTGCCCTTCCTTGTCTAGAGCCTTACCAAACTGTTTCATCAATCTTAATGTAATATGTAAAGGAGGCAGAAGAATTTTACTTCGCTTAACTAATAACAGCTTTGTAACATTCTTTGAACCAGGTTGTAGAGAGGTTATAGGTGTCCGTTCCTTTTTAACGTAATGGTTTTGTCGATCTCGGCTATCCAATTAACACAAGAAACATGGATACTCTGTAAATCGTGACGGCCGACCCAGAATCGTTGATAAAATTTTTAACTCTCCGCAAATCAACCATTTTTGCACTTCATAAATAAGTTTTCTCAATACTATTTCTATGTTTGTCTATTCTTCTTTCAATACGGTTGTGTAAGTAACTAAAATTAAAGCAAATTTATTGGTATTGTGCAATAAGACACCCTTAAGACTCTTTGTAGAGGAGTCTACGAACAACCGCCACTTATCAACCATATAAGCAGCTGGTTTTAGTTTATCAATAAACCTTACTACATCGTGACCATAAACTAGATTAGAGTCTTGAGTGTAGAGACTCCTGTACTCTTTATCTCTATCGCGATAAAACGTAAATTTGGTTGTTGGGGTCGACATATTTCTAGATATTTAATCTGAAGCCAGTAATTCAGCTGATCCTTTCGATAAACCTAGGTTTCTTATAAAATCATTAAGCTCTTCTTGAGAATACTTTCTTACTTTTCTCTCAGATTTTTGGTCGTATGTAATGAGCTGGTCCTCGGAATTTGTTTCTTCTTCTTCTTCTTCTTCTTCTTTTTGTCGATTTATCGCTTACTATTTATCATTCTCTTCCGTCATAGGTCGATGAATCACTTTTGTGTGACTACCAGTATTTTTCTCGGATGTGAATGTAAGTTTCAATACATCTTGGTAATTGACTGCCGATCTCTCAGACCTTAATGTTGCGTTCAACCGTCCTCTGATTTGTATGATATCGACGTCTTCGATAAGTGGGCGGTACAAATTAATTCTGCAACCACAGTGAATAGCGGAAGCAATGACAACTGCTTTAAATGAAGATGTGTAGAATAATTTGCCTTTTGCTCCATCGTGGTTGCGAAGTCAGCGAAGGTGCGCTGCTCAGAAGGGAACGTCAGGGTGTAAGAATGATGCCGTAGTGTATCTGAGGATGAGTAGACAACGTCCTTGTCAATGTCGGAGAGCCCTCCCACTTAGACCTAGGGAGGTATAAGGATTTTCACCATCAGGACAGCTGACTCGCCTGCGATCGGAACAGGGCCCCTCTTACAATTTGTAGAGCATTTTCATCTATGTTGAACAGGTGAAAGACTGCCAGGAAGGAAAAATCAAAGTTTATCTCTCCTACAATATGGAGAAAGCCAAGCAGCACAGCACTTTGTTACTTCTGTAACACGGATGTCAGTGGGATAAGAAAAATCAAAACTGAGATCACAGTTTATTCTAAAGATTTGACGGTTGCAAAAGCTATTCATTTATCAGAGAAAAATAGTCATTGTTTCACAAGTGCAAAGCTTGTTACTACCTTAAAAAGATTGAATGTTACGGATAATTTTAAAAAAAGCACGAATTCTCATGACAAAATTGAAGATGAAATAGACAGCAATGAATTAAGCGAAGAAAAAGAACAAGAAGAAGAAGAAGAAGAAGAAAAAAACTCTGAGGACGAGTTTACTACATACGACCAAAAATCTGAGAAAAAGTAAAAAAGTATTTTCAAGAAGAACTCAATGATTTAATAAGAAACTTAGGTTCATCAAAAAGATAAGCTGAATTACTGGCCTCAGATTTGATATCTAGCTATATGTTGACCCAAACAACCAAAGTAACGTTTTACCGCGATAGAGATAAAGAGTACAGAAGTCTCTACACTCAAGACTCTAATCTAGTTCATGGTCACGATGTAGTAAGGTTAATTAATAAACTAAAACCAGCCGCTTACGAAGTCGATGAGTGGCGGTTGTTCATAGACTCATATATAAGGAGTCTCAAGGGTGTCTTATTGTACAATACCAATAAATTTGCTCCAGTTCCAGTCACACACTCTAATGTATTAAAAGAAGAATTTACAAACATAGAAATGGTATTAAGAAAAATTAATTATGAAGAGCACAGATGGTTGATTTGCGGAGATTTGAAAATTTTATCAACGATTCTGGGTCTGCAGTCAGTATTTACAAAGTATCCATGTTTCTTGTGTTAATTGGATAGCCGAGATCGACAAAACCATAACTTTAAAAAGGAACAGACACCTAGAACATCTTTACAGCCTGGTGCAAAGAATGTCACAAGGCAGCCATTAGTTGAGCAGAGTAAAATCATTTTGCCTCCTATACATATTAAATTAGGATCGATGAAACAATTTGCTAAGGCTCTAGACAAGGAAGGGCAATGCTTCGGATATATCAAGCATGCCTTTCCTAAGTTGTCGGATGCTGAAGTCTAAAAAGGTCTATTTAATGGACCACAGATCCGTATTTTTTTGAGAGATTAAACTTTCGCGACTACTATGACCGCTACTAAAAAAACAGCATGGCTTGAATTCAAAGATGACGTGGAAAATTTCCTTTGAAACACTAAGAGTGAAGAATATCAAAAAATTATGAAGAACATGTTACAGAGTTTCTGAGATTTAGGATGTCTCATGAATCTTAAACTACATTGCCTTGATTCTTACCTGGACTTTGTCCCAGAAAATCTTAGAGATTTCAGCGAAGAGCAAGGTAAACGATTTTATTAGGATATTAAAGAGATAAAGAGACGTTGTCAAGGACGGTGGAATAATAATAAGATGGCTTACTTATGCTAGACATTAAAAAGGAAGATAAATGAGAAGAAAAGTAAAAAACGTAAGAATAATCCCCTACGCAGATCTTTTGAGGATAAAAAGATACATAAGCGTTCCAAAAAAATGAATGTCATACATTAATGCATAATCTTATAGCCAGCTGTGGCATTGGGATCATCGGAATTCCTAATTTTTTTTCAACTTGTTTGGTCGAAATACTTGAAGTCTGCTCCTTTTGTACACTTAAAAATAAGATAATTATGATCGTTGCACATCAAGCATTTAAATATGACGGATAAGGTGTAAATGAATTATAAAAAAAGAAGAACCTTAGCTGAATCAATACAAATATAGAATTTTTCTGTAAAGTCATACAAACCGATAGAAGTAAATGTTCATGTCGACAAATATCAAGCAGTGCTTCATTTAAATAGTTATACAATCAAAGCAAACATGTAATATACGCTATTAAATAACTAGATGACATAACAATTTACTTGGTCGAAGAAAAAAAAAAGAAATTTCTATAAGGTACCAGGAGTATGGAAATTTAATTATTTAAATACATGATGTAAAACTAATATGTACGTTTTAGATAGGTAAGAATATTTCCCAACTACATTAAGGAAATATCTTATGAGAACTTTACGTTTCAATCTTTACATCACCAATAGTTTTTTTAAGTTTTTCAACTAGTCCTGGTAATAACTTTGATTTCAACAGTTATCTTATTATTGTATAGATTTTGTTGACTAAATCTCGTCTTGTGATGTAAATCTAAACCTATTTTCTTATTACCCCGTTGAATATAAGTCCCTGCATGCGTAATAATATATTATGTTATATGAACTGTGCTACTCAAGTTGTTAGTTTGGATCTTTCGCGTTATAAAAAGAAATTTTCCATGTGTAGCTCATACAGGTTATATCTACGATTGTTAAAGATATATTTATACAGATCTATATATATGTTTTCTCTAATAAAATTTATTGTTTTTGTCTTCTTGCGATAGTATTGCATTCTTATCACCCGTACCCTGATTATAATACAAAACTTATTATAGTCATCCCTTTTTGCTGTTTCTTAAAATCTTTTTTGTTTTGTATTTAAACTGTAATACGAATTTTGTGGGACCTATAAGATCAATTTCTAAGTATATTTTTTGTTGTTAGTCATTATATCTTTAACATTGCGTTTTAATCTCCATGCACAATTGTATACATATCTTATCTTATCTGAGAGAAACTAAGAATTTTTGGTTTTTCTTTTTCTGAGGTCTGTGTTCTTGTTATTCTATATGTTTTCCCCCAAAAAAATTCTTTCATTTACTGGATTCTGAAGTGTCTACTCTCATTCATTGTTCTTCCTTTTTGACTTAAAGAGTTGCTAAAAAAATTGCTGAATATTATGACGATAGATTTTTCCGGGCTTATACTCTATAGATCTCAAAGATCTACACGAACAACGTTTTATCAGGAATACACAGGTTGGATAAGGCAGTTAAGATAAAACCATAATAAAAAAAAGTTTTTTTACTATTTTTATTACTGTCTTGTTGCAAGCGATTATCCAAACGCATCAAAAATATTGGAGGGTTTAGGAGCTTTACTGCAACCTACAATGTTTAAGCTCAAGTAGTCAATTTTATTTGTTTTTAGTCGGTTAGCCAAGACGTTTTGCATGAGCTTAGTCTACACTTTCTAAGCGGATTTACCTTTATGGCTAACGACTAGGATATTTCAAAACAATTAGTGCCCTTAGATCTTTAGTACTACGGAAAAATATTTTACTTTGAGAAGGCTCAATACTCTTACATATGTTTTTAAGAAGTACTCACTGAACACTATAATTCTTTTGGCTGTTGATGCGATTATACTTTTGCAAAGCTTGGTCTACTCCTTGATCGATATTAGACAGGACTGCTGCGAAAAAGTTTTGAAAATATTTATAACATAAGGAGTTACATGAGATTGTTTATGCGAAAATGTACTTATAAACACGTTTTTGTATGAACATTTGGATGCCACTTTTAAAATGATAGATATTTCTAACAAGCTTACGCATTAGCCTTATTTGAAATCGATCAAGGAGTATAAAAATCTTTGCAAAAGTATAATCTCATGAAAGGATAAGAACATTAGGGTGTTATTAAGAACTTCTTAAGAACTTACAATATACGTTCATGTAATGATGCCAATTTATTGAAACAATTTTTTTCCAACTCATAAAAAACCCCTTTTAGTAGTACAATATTTGATTATAATTGAATTTAAAGAGACAATTAAAACAATAACTGAAATTTTAGTGTTGTATAAGAGTGTTAAGCCTTCTTAAAGTTGATATTGATAGGTCAACTAAGCAGGCATAAGGTTACATCACCCCCCAATCATTACTTTACCTCCGAAGATGATGGATGTTGATTAAGACTCCGCCACAAGCGTTTTTGATTAAAGTCGAAGATAATTCTATAGTGCTCTACCATGTGCTCGTAGCGACTCTGTACCCGTAGCGCCTTAGTGCCCGCATTGCTCTGTGCTTGTGGCACTTTTCTGATCATTGTGGCTGTGTGTCCGTAGTGTCCTGTGCTTGTAGCATCTCTGCGCTTATTGAGTGCTTCGATAAGATCCTCAACAAGACCCTCGTATCCGTTAGGTAGAACTAATAATTTGTATCCGTCTAATACATGTGAACCAAAATAAATCAAAGAAATGATAAGCAAAATATAATTTATCAGTTGACCGCTAGATGGCGTATGCAATTGAAATTTTATAACAACAAGTTTCTTATATTTACATTCATTCCATAAGCTTGGGTAAACCTAGGGGAAGCTTTTTGTAAAGTCTAACGTTATGATCAGCACAATTTGTCCTGTACATTGAGAGAAAATTTCCTTTTTTAAGTGAGGTACGATATAAAGCCATCCACAGCTAGCCTGCCTGTGCCCTTGCGCCGTACCCTAAAACTTAACATACACAAAACTGATAATCCAGATTTCGAAGTATTTACGTAAGTATTGTTAAGACTGACAATCAAAATACTTACGCACGGTTCCTCGAAATCTAAAGTACCAGTTTAGTGTACGCTGAGCTTATGGTATGGCATGCTACCTGCAGATGGTAATATTGGACCTTACATTATGAAGAAAAACTTTTCATCTTGCATGCTTTATTATATTGTGGGCAAACAGTGGCTACTCTTCTTTTATAGGTTAGTGGTTTGCCCAAATTTGTAATATCATAAATATTTAATTAAAATATTCTTAACCAATGTTTTCTTAATAAGCAAAATACATAAACTTTTTTATCATCGTTCAGGTGTTCTTAAAAAATACTTTCAATGGCATTCTAAGAGTAATGTATTAACCTCCACGATGTGCATAGAGTTGGCGTTCTAGCCAAGTGTTTCTTCTTCTGGATCTGTCTGAATGTCGTTGCCATGAAAACATAATATTGAAAAAATAATAACATATGCTCTAAATTAGCTTAAAGACGTAATATAGCTAGTTCTCAGATAACCTGATCGCTGATGTTGAAGCCCTGCATATCAACTACGTAATCTATTTATTATGACATTAGCGGTTACAGCTCCTGCTCTCCCACCTTAGTTGCATTAATACTCTTTGGTATTCCAGCCATTTCATTGGCTAATGCAATAGTTGCAGTCATGCCATCGAAAAAGAGTATTAGAAGTAAGATCCCATCAGTTGCAGCATATAGACGTAAGATATGTGGTATTCAATGCTGTTGCAACCACCTCCTTTTTACTTGCATTACGCGCACCTTTTAAAACCAAAGTTATAACCTTGCGTGCATCTTTACTTTCAGTATTTACTTTTAGTTAATCAGCTGTAATTTAAGTGAGCATGGACTATAACTGTTAAGAGTAAAATTGGTAAGGATATTACAGCAGAAATAGCATCCAGATTGTGAATAATTTGATCGCACTTTAAACAACATAATGTAAAAAAAGTGCAGTCTGCGGGGTATATTAAGTTGCTTGATATGCTATCTGATTTAGTTGTAGTTTATAACGATCGCAAGCTATAAACAGTCAGTATAAACACTAAGAATGTAACGTCCGCTACTAAAGCACAAGTTTTTCCAAATTTTAAAATTAATGAGCGTGTTAAAACAAAAAAGCAAAAATATATAGTCAATGATAAGGTGCCTATAAGATCAGCTAAAATTATTTTCGGAAAAAGCTATCTGCCAAATTCGTTGAGTAAAATATTCACAGTTTACAAAGTAATAAGAACTAATCTAGTTACCGATCATTTAAAAGATAATAAGGATCAGCCAGGCTCTTGCAGCTTTGCTAAGAAAGAACTTTTGAAATCTAAATATCCAGACATATATCTGGTAGAAAAAGCATTTTAAAAAGGTCAGCAACCGTCCAGTGCTCCGTCCTGTGATGAACGGATTTTCATTTATTTTAATCTTTATAAAATTTGTCATGCTAATTTTCTCCTTTCTTCATACAAAATACATGAATTTACGAATTTAAACTTATTATCACCATGATACACTATTAACAGAATATATTTTTTAAATGTGTCTCTTAATTTATTGTATCAATTATCAAAAGGTCTATTGCTTTTATTGCAAGATCGGGAAAAAAGACTTGTAATTAAGTATCAATGTTGATTTCAAGCCTGCATTCAAATCAAGTTTGCGCTTGTTAAAGCTACCTTATTCTGTACATTTGATCCTTCTTCAGCTGTGGCAACCTTATTAATTGAATGTAGTTGTTGTCAGCGATACGGTTTATCGCAGCAAAGTTTCTTTTACCAAAAAAATTACACGCTTAACATACTTGTGTAACTTATAGCATTTACAAGTAATATAGATATATTTTTCTTAAATAATTAATTATACTTCCAAGAAGATAGTAAGCTTTTTATCTTGCGAAGTGACAGGTTGTGCTCTTCCAGACGATGTAGCTCTATTCGTTGCCCTATATCTTTAAACCCTGTTTTTAATATGCTTATTGATCTTAAGACTTAAGCATTTTTAGCATTAACTTTAGCATGATCTTGCAAGGAAAAAATATTGATCTGTCCCCTACAAATCACACCTGTTGCTTTACAATTCTTGAATGCTAATGGTTAATTAGTCCACTTTACACTGTTCTGCACTTCAGCACTCTCCTGCATACTATAATCATCTGCACTATTTGAAATACTATCACTTTTTTTGCACACTAAGAACATTCGCTTTCATCGTACTGCTACTCCAAAAGATCCTACAGTGATTCTCCTCCGATTTTTCTTATTACACTGATTAATTCGTCGTTAAGATACAGGCAAGTAGCCGAGATGTACTGGCAAGATTGCATATTTTCTCTAGATACTGAGTCTTGTGCGATGACATGTCTTTTGAGAGCTTCTATTGGTTAACTCTAAACATTTCCGTCGATCACCATTATCCGCAATAGCAATCTGCTTAAAAGATTTTGGCAGCAAATATGTGGTGAACCTAATGTTCTTACCGTTCATGATATCAAATTATAGATGAAACGAAAAATATAGTATAAGTTAGGAAGTAAAGATGGTGATGGTAATGGAATCTCCAGCCATCTTTAAAACTTTCTTTTCATGAATCAAAAGAATATAATATAATATAGATTTTGAGAAAAGATGGTGTTAGTAGGGGACTTATAAGTATAATATGAGTTGGAGAGAAAAGATGGTGACAGTAAAAAAACCTCTAACTATTCTGCGAAATACTCCTTTCATTTATTATTCAAATTCCCCAATGGGAAAATTCTGGTATAGATACCTAACTATCAGTACATAGCTTAAGAGCATGTTGGTAATAATTACAAAAAAATCGATCTGCAGCTCTGACTTTCAGTATACGTTTCAGAAATATTATTAGATAGTGCTTATACATCTGTGTTTAACGAATTCGTTCGAATGAGTCTCTTTGCGTTAATCTCAACACTTTATACTCTTAACTGGTCTTTACTACCTATAGTAAGGATTCAAGGAAAAAGGGGAATAGAAAAGTGCGGGAAGGATCAGGGAGACGCATAATGGATGGAAATCTCAGTCACTTGCCACTCATTCCCTAAGTCCGATCGACTGAACCAGTTCTCTCACCAATCCTTCATACTGGAAGGCGGTGCTGATAGATAAGTGGTGAAAGATAGGTGGGGAATTAAGAGTAAGGAGAATAATATGATAGTAGGCTTTAGATTAAAGGCAAAGAGCTCAGTAGGGTGAGGAATGTGCGGGAGATTATTATAACGGCCTATAAAGATCTCGCTGAAGCTGGAGAGCTTAGTCAACAACATACTAGTGAATATATAAGATCGCTTCGATTATGGACTACGTTCTTAGTGCTCAAGGCTTAAGAAAGTCTCCAGAAATTGTTTTTCCTTACAAAGCTTATTATATACCCTGTTAAGAAAAATTTGACACTAGTAGTACTTAATTTTGATGCTTCATGTAAATTGTCAAAGCTTTTACATGAGAAATGTATGTTCTATGCTTGGCTAGAGAAAAACTTTCATGGGATACCCTGGAACTCGGGAAGCCTATTTGCTCTATAGTGATTTTATTTGTTCAGTTTGCTTCAACAGATGCCAAATATCATTTACGTTAAGGTCAGAGACAAGAAATTAGCTTAAAGAAAATCTTTTAGGACAGTAAGATACAACAAATGATCGAATACTTCATCATGATGATCATTTGTACAATAATATGTTAAAATAACTAAATCGAAAGAAAAAAATTCAAGGAAAAAAATTATTAGTGGTTCTTTACTTGTAAGAATAGAGTGGAGCTCCCACGACTTTCTTTCCTCGAAACATAAGATGCATCATTTTAGAACATAAATGTGGTACTATTTAAATCTTGCGTAAAAAATCTATGATATTTTACTTATAATTTCTGATTGACGCATTATGACAGGTCATTAAATTTATTTTATTATATATTTTTCATTCAAAAGCTATGGCTACCGGTAATTTCACATAAAAAACTGATGACGGTCATATCACCTGATGACTATACTGACATTTCAAATGAGGAGAATGAAAAGCTCTATATGTAAGAACATTTAAGCCTGTTTCTAAACATTTCACGAAGAACGTATCATTTCTAGCACAGTTTTAAGTATAATTATTTGTTTTTCTGCATATCCTTATTTATAGATAATCCACTTCTATTTTGGTAGTGTTGTGACCTATACATTTATAAAATTGTCTACTGTACAGTAGGAATAAAGGATTCTTTACGTAAGTGAATGTGCTATAGTTGTCATATGACCGTTAAAGCAAAAACTGGTATTGACATAAAGAAAAAATTTGACAACTCATATAATTTTTGACATATAGCGATTACTATCATGGTGCTTAAGCTAATCATACGTTATAAAATAATATTAACTATCATAATTGCGCTTAAATTTTCATACTAGCACGCAATATTATTTACACTTTTTATGTGGATCGAAGTTTCACAGTGAAACGGTTTTAAAACTTAAATAATAATAGTATGCAACGCAAGCATCTAGAAAATTAAAAATTATTTAAAGAATCCATAACATTCACAAGTGGTGCCATCTAATTTCAAAAAGCACACTTACAATAATGATTACATTTCAAGGGGAGCAGGAATTTACAGTTAGCGACATATAAAATATAATTATTTATATACGACATGGCGTTTAGAAAATTATAGAGTTATATCGACAATAAAAATTTTAAATAATAAGAATGTTTAAACTATTTCGACAATTTGAAGACTGATTTAAGCAAATCAAAAAAGGTTGAATTTTTTTTTTCATACAAGCATATAATTGTTGTACATACTTATTATGTACTATTAGACTGAAGTTGCAATAAATATACTAAGTCAGAATAAATAATTTTCATTTAATTATAAAAAGTTATTACTCATCTTAAGTTTTCTTGGTAGTTAATCAAACGTAAGGGCGCACTTTTTTCTGATTAAAAGACCTACATTAGAACGGCCAATCTATAGCATTTTTTTCATTGCTTTTTCTTTATCATCTTCTACCTGTGAAAATGATATTTGTTTTTGCTCTGTTGGTTACTGCTCTGTTTCAACCAACGAAAAAAGAATATTATTTGAACATATTCATGCAAAAAGAAAATAATCAAATCTTATTTTAATTTATAAATCAGGAGTTATATACTTTTGTACTAATGGAAGTACTATAAATAGTTTTATCCCTCAGAGATTATGTAAAAGACGCTGAGTACTTTTTTTTTGCATGGTTTTATCTTCTCTACCTTAGAAAATATCTACTGTATAATGAACTTTGAACGAAAAAGTGATAAATTATTTACAAAAACAAGTGAGATTACAAGGACCATGCACACAAAACATAAGAATTTGTACACTGGTCGAATTTTTTAAAGACCATTAGTTTTTGTAGTGCATACCTCCCTTTATGTAGTCCCAGGGGTTAACGGTCGTAGAACCCTCCAGGGCTTGAAAGAAAGTTAAAAAAAAGGTGATTTATAAGTAGTATAGATCAACGTATGGAACGGCAGACAAAATTCATACTTATCCACGAGACTCTTGAAGATTCGTCTACAAATTCTTATTTCTGATTCGAAAATCTTGTATCTTTAAAAACTAATTATGAAAAACTTTTGGAACCCTCACAAAAGTAATTTATATACTAAATAGTTCTGCAATAGTAAACTTCATGATTATACATAAAACCTGACCTACGCCCATATCCCTAACTCCCCGAGTGTAAGGCATGTATTACACACACATGTGTTATACATATAATACACATGTAATACATATGTAATGAGGAAAGACTCTTAGGAAATGTATCATGTCGGAAAACCACACTGACAGTGGTATTTCCGATTACATTAGACGTATTCAGAATGACGGGACAATCAAGTGACACGCGACACTCAATATAAACGTTCAGATCGAAGAGGTATTTCGCGACACTTAACAGCTCTAATGTGGAAATCCCTGGAATCTTTCCAAAAACATAATCTGAATTTTATAAGACACACAAGTAATTTTTGTAAAACAATTTATTCCACGTCTCCCTAGTTGATTTATGGGACTACATACTTCATGCCTATGATTCGCAGATCTCTTCCATCCAGCTAAAATAAGAGTTTAGAAATCGTTTTCATTACTTAATAAGCTAACTCCACATCATTTAGAAATCATATTGTTACAATTTATGTATGAAAAAAAAAAAGAATTTTTTAGTATGTTAATTTCAAGGTCAATAGTTTAAGTTAACTGCAAGTATCTTAAAAATGGTATCTCAAAGCGAGATTGATCAAGTTAACTTGCTACGATCTCTAATATACACCCTTAAATTATTTTATTTTTAGCTTACTAAAGATAAATGAGAAATGATAACATCAAATTATAGTATAACAATAACTGCACAATAATTAAACAATATATACTAGGCAAATGTCGTGTTTTGCGTATACTTATGCAAACGTACAAATGATAACGCTTAGACGGCTTAAAGAAGTTCACTATGCCCAACCTTAAGAAAGACATAATAAAGTTACCATATTTTTGGAAAACTGATGTGATCTTTAATATTTTATCGTGAAGTTCAAGTTGAAAGTAAACAGTATGAATTCTATAGAATGCTAACGTAGAGTTGAGCTGCAGAATTAAGCTGTCCGCAATCTTAAATAGTTTGCGTTGAGTTATCATATTTAAGATGCCTTATAACTTAAATGTGATGACACAAGTAAGCGTTTTGTCTGTAGCACATGACCATACTAGACTCAGTCGAGTTCTTAACGTATTAGCTCTATGCGCGGGAGAACCGGGTGTTGGATTCCCAATTAAGGCAAGATTTTTCCATGACTTGATGATTATTAATTTCAGATTTCCAGCATACATGATGAATGATTATTAAAAATTGTTATTATAATCGGCAATACATATATAAATCTGTGCTTTTATCCAATTATTATACCAAATTGTTTAGCACTGATACTTATTAAAAAAGCCAAAAATAGATTTTTGCAAGTTAGTTTGATTGGCTCTGGTACTATAATCAACCCTACATTTAAGAAGCTACGGGTATTGACGCAGATCAAGTTTTTTGTATTATCAAGAACTAACTATTAGGTTTGAAAATTACCATTGTACGGGTTCAATAGGTTTGTAAAGGTAAAGTTTAAATGATGTAAGGTTGTTGATGCATAAATAAGAACTCGCGGATGAAACTTTAAAAGTGTTGTGTATTATGATGCATTTTCTATGCTGTTCCATACATTGACCTATACTTCTGATTTGCCACCTAAATTTTATCCTTTTTAACGATTAGAGGATTATTCGACCTTTAACCCATAGGACTACTTTAAGGGAGGTATAAGCTACCATGACGAATGGTTTTTTTAATAAAGATTATCAGTGCACAAAATCCTATGTATTGTGTGCTTGGTCCTTTGCTATACAATCAAAGCAAAGAAAATATGTTTAGGACATCAAGAATCATTATCGTAATATTTACAGACATATAAGTTTTCTTTTTATTCATTAATAATTGTTGTATGTGTAGGTTTACTTACTTTTTCACATTGTATCTTATCGTAAGATATTATATATTGGTTCTGAATTAAATGATTTAACGATATTGTAATTATTGCAATATTTCTGCTGCTAAGCAGCTGCTGTTTCTTTGATTAGCAGCAGCACAGTAACTGGTGTTTGAACTTGATTAATAAAAGATTGGGTGAGAACGATCGATTTTCAAGCTTGGTATCTCTTTTGCCCTGCAATAAAATAATCTAGGATTAAGACCTTGCATGACAAATTCTATTTCATCTGCCAGTATTATGATCAAAAAATATTAGACGAAAGACTTTTTTTCATAAAATTAAAAACTAATGGATATTAAGCGAATAAAAGTTCAGGACTGGAAATTATATATAAAATCATATATACAATGCAGAACTAAGTATGATAATGAGATAAGTGCATTAACAACTTTAGAAGTATGATCGGAATTTATAAGCTTTGATAAAGCTTACAACAGAGTGCATGGTAAATAAAAAAAAAGTAATAATATTTAAAAACAAGCGTCTATTTGTTGATATGGAGGATAGAATGCTTTTTTTCATAGTTCCTGTATACCTTACTGTAAGTAAGTATGAAGCGATAAGTTAACTATAGCTACTGTACTTATGTTATCATATCTGAAATATTTAATTTAAATTGCCTTCTTTTAATTAACGTTTACTAAGAATTACCAAGCATGATATGAGGTTACTTTTTTCTATAAGCTATCAAATATGCATTCTAAATATACTAGAGAATGCTAAGCGTGCGTACCGCGCAAATTTACTTTTTAATGTTGACATTATTTATCATATGAGTTCTAAATCACATGAGGAAATTTAATAAAAACAAGTTTTATTTTTATTTTAAATTCCGATTTCCATGTTTATTAACCATATTTCATGTAACATATTAGCGCGTTTGATTTGGTTAGGTAAAGAAACCAAACGAACATGTAATCCTTCCTAGCCATACACATGGCACAAGCATGTGCATTCTCAATATGGTAGCGCTCTAATCCAACATGGCTGCACCCTATATCGACATCTCCTTTTAATATAAAATACCATTTAAATAAGCGCATATCACTTTAATGTCTACTTATCAAAAGCACACGATTAGCATAGTCCATAATATACACTGTTGTGTTACACTCTACGTTTCAACTACAAAAATAATATTTAACTGAAATATCATTTAAAACTATAAAATATTTCGAAAATTGCCATCCATAAGGACTGTACTTCAAACAGCCAATCACATGCAGTTTTAAAAGCGTTTTCTATACGGCTGCGTTCTGATCTAACATGTCTATGCCCTCTAAGCAATCTCGATTTTGGGATAAGATCATGTCTATTTACAATTTTAGCGCTTAAAGCGATTAAACACCTTCTTTGCAAACTCATCAATTGGTCTTTTTCAGGATTTTTAGTGGAAAAAGACAGCATCATAAATAAGATAATTACAACCGAAAGTTTCAATTTTTTTCTACAAAAAAAATCAGTAGATTTTAATGTAAGTATTAGTCCGAATATAGCAGAAATATCATGTGATATTTTGGATGTATCAGAGAAAGGTATGTATTTTTATTAACTAAAAAATATATTTAATCAAACATATCTGTAATAGACATAAATTAGGAAAGTAAAATGATAATTGTTCAAAATAAAGTCATATATTTACTTGAACTTACAATAATTTGTAATATAATTATCTTACGCGATATTTCGTCTAAACCCAGTCTTAGTAATAAGTAGGAAAAAAATAATCTGTTAGCTTTAATTCTAAGTGCTAGTCAGCTCTCTTTTGGTCGTCCAGTACATAATCTTTGTATCTTCTCTGTCGCACATGTTCTCTCTGGAACGTTACGCGGGCTTTCATTCGGCGAGCGCACGCGATCACGTGCATGGTAAGTCATAAGTGCTTGCTAATTGATTAACAGTTGCTAGGCAGCTCAGTATGGGGAAATGAAGAAGAAGGTGCGTCGGTACAGGTCAAGGGTCACATTTGTCAGTACAGCTGTATATTACGTCGCCATAGCTTCGTAGATTGTTATATATATACATATATATTTGATTCTCTCGAGCTTAAATACGTATCATGTTCTCTCTCTCGTTTGCAAGCACGTGCGCGTTCTGATTACTATAAGTGCTTAATAAATTCTTCTTTTTCGCCTAAATATCATCCACCGCAAGTGCAGCGTCTTTGCTGTGTATCTCTCTCTCTCCGTCTCTCTCTCTCCCCCCCTCTCTCTGTCCCTCTCTCTCTCTCAACTTTGGCATCGGTCGAACCATCGTGCTCTAGCGACGTCGGTGTCGGCCAGTTCCCGGGAAGGCATCTTCTTTATTTTTCGCGCTCGGATAAACATCTCGCGTTATTGCTTCTGATCTCTGCCTGTCTTCTGTGCATATTCGCATCCACCAGTGCCGTAAATTTCCGTGCTTTACTAGCGTCAAGTGATCTCTGGACTCTCTCTCTCTCTCTCTCTCTCTCTCTCTTACTCGCTCTAGCGTGCACGGCATCGATGAACGTTGTGCTCTAGCGACGACGTCGCGGTGGTGACGTCCCCTCTTTATACAGGCGCACGCATACACATACTACACAAGTACTCACGCTACCCCCCAAGTTCCCTTCTCTTTTATCTGTATTAATTACATTAGTTCTATTCGTTTTCATCGTAGGTTTTATCCAAGTAGTTGTTGGTAGATCATAGGCTTTTTTCCTCAAACCAAGGCATTATTATTGATTGACCTTAGCCCAAAGGTATTATAAAATTATTTTAGATTCAAGAGTTTCAAAACTACCTGATTTCTCCCACTTTAGGAAAAATCAGGCCTGGTCGCAGGCCAACCGATCATACACGCCACTTAAATGGTTCTTTTTAGATTTTAAAATTATGCATAGGTACGTCTTCTCTATGATGTTTTTAAACAAAAAACAAAAAGTATATACCTACTGTATGGGATTATAAAAGATTTTCTACTTATGCAATTGCTGATCTATATTATATCTTGCAGAGAGAGATGATCTTTAAGAGGCAGCTTATTCAGGCGACTAACATTATTTATTATTCAGTTCATCAAAAACTCGGATTAACATTAATGAATTTACTACACTTGTATAAATTCTATCTGTAAACCATCAACTAAAAATTTCTTACAAGTCTTAAATAAATAAATCAATACCTAACTTGATATTTTTAAGAATTACCTTTATTAAATAAATATACTTAAGTATCATCAATTGAACATTAAAATAAGCAGTTCTTAGCGTTTGGTAATAACTATTAGATTAAAAACTTTGCCTATAATATGTCTACAGTTGAACTTCCTGCCAACGTTTAATCTGTTTTGAGCCCTGATCAAAGACTTGATTTTGGACCGCATATTAGAAAACTCAATTTATTTTCTAAAATTATCTAAATGTACTTAAGGGTGCTCCGCTGCGGCAAAACTCTAACTACATCAACCTTTGGCGCTTATTACGGAGACACATTTAACTAGCCAGTACTCAACGAATACTTAACGAATCGAGTCCATGAAATTTTTCTGACATCCCTAAGACTGTCTACTTTTCCATAGTATTTGTTAAAAGTTTTAATGTTTGGTAACTTTTCTAAGAAAATTATAACTTTAAAACCCAAACTTTGTTTGTCAAAAGTGCGTTGAAAATTAACGAAGACCGGATATTTTTCAGTGTGATAATATAATCTTACCTCGCAAGAATGTGTGTTTAAAATTTAAGATTGATGATTAAGAAAAAAAACTTAAGAAGCAAATAAGTAAACAAGCATTATGCCGCGCTACACTGCACCACGTATTGGGGGCTGTTATTTTTTCACGTTATCGCTTATAACTCGAAAAATAGGTCCATTACCATAGGACCCTAAAGTGCTAATCTGTTCAGAAGTTCACAAGTTTTAATATTATCTATAGCTTGTTACAGGGAAAACGCTAGTATTTAACACACAATGTAAGAAAAAATTCTTACAACGGGAAATAACACGGGGAGCATCATTATCTCAGGTTTCTGATTCAAAATAAGCAGTTATAGGAAATATTACTTTAGTGTAACATACAGACGTTGCCATATGTATTGTTAAGTCCGCCTTTTTCATAAGTGAATATTAGAGAAGAGTGACATTGGCAGAAAAAAAAAAAAATAAAAAGACGATCTATTGACCTGGTCAGATCTGGTGACAAGTCTGTTTTTAGTCATCTGGATCTACTAGTTATAGCGGTCATATTCCTTTTCCAAACATTTATAATAATAGTAGTAGTAAATTGGCAAAGAAATATTCTTTCTATGAAGTTTTTTTACCAGAGCAAGCTTGATTTCTAGGCTCTGCTATTATATTTCTATTGAACTAATCGATAAATGGTTTTCAATATTCAATAATACACTTTGTGTAAAGTCTCCTTATTACCTCAGAAACTAGTCCGTACTAAAAAATGAGTTGTGACATAGAATTATATGTAAGGAGGACTCCATGATTTTTTATGACGTAGCATCCTTGTATACTATTTTACCTATTGGTATTCTAATGAAATGTATAGCTTGAAAACCAAAACTATTTCCAAACTATTTCCAAATCTCTTAGGTTTTGACGAAAAAAAGTTCAATAATGGAAAACGTTTTCTTCTTCACTTAAATTTTTTATCTTTATTTATACTTATACGTATCTTATATTTAGACATATCTCCACTTTTTACATGTAATAATGTGATAGATTTGTACCAAGAGTATGTTGATGATGGTTCGCGGAGGATCGAGATTGATGGTTTTTTATACATTAGATCTTGTGAAGTTGCTAGTAAATTATACTGGGACTGTAAAAAAGTGCGTGATGAAGAATGCAAGGCCAGAGCGGTAACAAAAGTCGTTGAAGCTGTGAGAAGAGAAAGAAGAAAGAATGTACCAGTCAATCCTAATTCACTCGATGAACATGAAGAGATACTCCAAAATTTACAAGTTACCACAACTGGTAACAGATTTTTAATGTATGTCTTTAGATAAAGTGGCATGTAATATTGGTATATCTTGAACGTAAAGAGAAAATTTTATTGTTGTAAAATAAATAAAAAGTTAGTATGATTTATTTTACGGAAATTCGGGGAAATGGTCACTTGTAAAATTAGGAAGAAAAATTGTCGGGGAAAAAAAATTCGGGGAAATAGTAACTTTAAACATTCGGGGATAATATCTTCGGGAAATTGGTTTTCGGGAGAACGTCCATTCGGGGGATGGCATTCGGGGAAACGTACGGAAATCCAAAAAATACATCAACAAAGGATAATATGAATACATAGTAGATTATGACCTATTGCTTAAACAGTAAAAAAATTATTAGATGATGCAAGTATTAATATCAACAGCGAGACCAAGGATAATAACTGGACTATCTTAGGCTTGTAAACTCTTAGCTGTTTATTTTTGTGACCTCGATGCCAGAGATAAGTTTTTACTTTAAGATAAGCATATTATTGTAAAATATTAGTGATTTTGCGTCTTTTTTATCTGTAACTCATTTATACATACTATTTATTAAATTTTTTTACATGTACAGTATAATTATAGCTTAAGTCCCTAACTTATGGTACGTTATTTGTCTTTATAACACCTATCAGTCTATGATTATCATTTGATCATGCATAATAGTTGTATTCATCTTTTATCTTTATAATGGTATCACGTCTATTTAGTTTTTTACATTATTAAAAAAACAAATGAATTTGGAATAATGCTACAATAACTGTCCTCCTATATAGTATGCGTTAATGTTTGTAACTGCACGGTAATAAATTTGATTTTACGATCGTTTAGTGATAAAGTATCTAATCATATATTCAAGATTTTATACCACTTTTGTTTGGTGCCCTAATAAGAGTGCTGGAGTAGAATCAATGTATTATTTTTTTGTAAAGTATATTCATTATATTAGGGTATGCTTCTAAATATAAAATTGATTGTGAATTTGTGTCTAAATTCAATCTTGCATTTTCATTGTTTCCGGATCTAATCACTTAGAGATATAGTTTTTTTCTTATACTGCCACGATTCAGAGCAAGACAATTCAATCCAATCACATGATCAAAATTATTTTACTACATAAGTACTTACGATTTCTAGTGAAAAATATATTTCAAGCCATTAGAGTAACATTATTTCAGAGAAAAGTTAATTTCAAACATTCACAGATTGTATGTTTTTTGTTTAAAAGTTTACATAAAGTAGATAGGCTATATCGGTTCTGGCTCTCACATCTCCTCCTTTCCTAGGATAGTAGAGGTAGTAAAAGAGCAGCTTACCTGGCAAAAGCTCTTACTCTAACAGCACAATGAGACGTACTAACTTAAGGACTAGGACAGCTGGCGGTGCTGCATCGAAGAAAAATATGACTACCGTGCTGCATCAAAGAAAATCACAGTCTGTTAATCTACGTTGAAAAATATCACAAGAGAATGTGCTCCCTTAAAAGACTAGTACAGTCTGCCGAGGTGCGTCGAAGAAAAATACAGCCTGTCCATCTTCGTCGAAGAATATTACCCAGAAATATGCTCCCACGATGACTAGTACAGCCACAGGCGTATTACGACATAGGTAAGTACCGTGCTCTAACTGATAAAAAAGAATAGCACAGCCCGTATTTTCATTGCTACAAATAATCAATGTAGATATTAGAAACAGACAAGCCAATACTTTGTTATTCTGAATATTTATTCATTTTATTAGTCTACATTGGTTTATCAGAACTGGCAAGTAAAATCCATGTTACCGCAATGACTGTCTATTTTTTACTTGATCTTTTTTAATAGAACAAATAGGCAGGTAAGTCAAAACACCTAATCTCGTAAGCTATATCATTTATTTAATTATTTTACAAAATTTAATGGATTATAGAACAGACGATCAAAGAAAATTTAAACCTGCTCGCTGTTTTTGTAATAATGATATATGTTTGACCCATCGCACCTATCACACTTTCTTCTAGATTAAACTCTTATGTTAAGAATACCACAGTCGATTGATTAGGCATTTCAACAACAGCTATACGAAATTTTGTAAAACAAGGCTTCCACTGTTAATAAATAAAAAGAATCTACAAGTACGTTACTAATAATATAAATTTTTTTATTCTTTTTAATGCACGTGAGTAAAATTATGGATTTTAAGGGTACTTATTGTAATCTGTTTGTGTAAATTTACAACATTTGTATCTGAGCGAGTGGAAGCTTGCTGAAACCGCTATTTTATTGTATTCTCTTTTTTATTACCAGATATCACAGTCTTAGCAAGAAAGAGGTCTATCACGACGAACTCTTACTGCTACAAAGTTATTGCATCTTAAAAACATTATTGCGCATTCTAACATCTTTAAGCAAACACTTCTTTACTTTTTTTTGAGTGCATCAGTAATATAATATATACAGCGCGATTGTTTCTCTTTAAACGCAGAAAACGCTTCACTAAGCATTGAAAAATTTTCAATCGATTCTTATTTGTCGACGAGTTAATATCAAATGCGATAGGTGCAATGGGTTAACCAAATATTATTTTTTAAAAATCACTGAGCAGGTTTAAGTTTTTTTTGAGATTCCCTCCTATAGTTCAATAATTTTTGTAGATTCAGTAAATAAATAATACAGCAAGCAAGATTAGATGTTTTTGACTTACCTGTTTTTTTGTTGAATTAAAAAAAAAATTAATAAAAAAAAAAAAAAAAACGAATGAGGTATCATGGCTTTTGCTTGCCTGTTATGATGAACCATGAAAGAGTAATAAAATGAATAAATAGCCAGAATAATCCAGTGTAGGCTTAATGGTTTCTATTATCTATAATAAATAATTGTAGCAATAAAAGTAAAGGCTGTGCTTTTCCTTTTCCTTAGTTATAGCACTATGGTTATAGTTGTCGTAATACGTCTGTGGCTGTTCTAGTTATCGTGGTAGCATATTTCTGGGTAATATTCTTCGACGTAGATGGACAGGCTGTTTTTTTCTTCGATGCAGCTCGGCGAACTGTACTAGTCTTCGAGGGAGCTTGTTTCCTCATGATATTCTTTGACGTGTAACTACCGGCTGTGCGTTTTTCAGATATGGATGGGTGAATTTTTCTGGTCTTTCGAGGAGCACATTTCCTTGTGATATTCTTTGACGTAGATTGACATGCGGTGATTTTTTTTTGACGCAGCTTGGTTGACAATTTTTTATCTTGTGGAAGCGCATATTCTTGTGCTTCTTTTTGTGGCATCTCGGGAGGTTCTGTCTTTTTTTGATGGAATACCGCCAGCTGTCCTAGTCTGCGAGTCAGTGCGTCTCTTTATGCTATTATTGAGCATTACCTGTCCTGTGCTTATCTTCGTCTGTCCATGTGAGCTGAGCTTATTCCCGTACGGGACATCAATAAACTACAATAATAAGTTTATTAAACACTTAATCTTAAAAAGTTTTTCTTTTTTAGAGAGGAGATATAATTGTAAAATTTTTAATAAGTAATATGTAATGACAATACAGTTTCCAAGAGGTTTCAGTGAGTCTTAGTCAAACTTATCTGGTGGCTTGTCAAGAAAAGAAGATTTTTGTGCAGTAAAAGATCCATTTTTTCAACGAAATGTCGAATATGTATTATTCAAACAGTAAGAAAATTATTATTCTATTTTGAAGAGAACTGGAAGAGGAACAAGATAGAACAGAAATAAGATTCATTATCAAATGTTAGGATTGGTTCCAAGTGTTCATCACTTTAATGCCTGAAGAAGAACAAAAAAGTTCTGCAAGTAAAAAGGTAGGCACACTTTAAATTTCTAAAGTAGTACTGATAGAAGCAAGTGCCAAGAAACTGAACATTTATATTCGCTTACAACTATTGAACAATAACCTTATGCGACGCGAATGCAACTTGGGGATTAGATGGAAAACGAGATGCTGCAGCGCTATTAATAGAGGTTGTTGCAAGCAGTCTAGCAAGAGCAAAAGAATGTCTTAAGTCTGGACAATTAGATAACAATTATGAAAAACTGACCACATATAAAGCTTTTTTTTGTACATAGAATTGCAATTTTGAAGAAGGTATCAGCAGTTAAGAAATGTTTTTTTTAAGAAAAAATCACTTCTTTTCCCGTCCTATAAAGTATTGTCAGAAGGAAAAAAAAATGAAACCACTTTTTTTTTAAACCACTATAAATTACAGATATTTATGGTATGACGGGAGAAAAAATGATTGTTCTCAAAATTTTCATACCTTTGTCCTCAAGATTCTAGAGACCGATTGGAACGTAATTCATACACTGGACTACTTAAATAATTTTGGGAAAAACAAATCAAGTAAAGAAGGAAATTCAACCATCTGTTCTCTTTAAACTACTATAAAAGAAAACGCCACAGTAGTCAATTGTCAATCAGCGTTGACCATGATTTACGGAAAAGTATGAATTTCTTTATGTTGTCATTTATGTAGCGTCACATCAAAAGATTTTCACGATATTTATAATATTTTGCTTCAACAAGTGAATAAAAAAAATTTGAATTTGGAACTTTCTTTCTCTGTGCTTAGGTTGGATTCTTTAAAAATTGCTTACATTTGAATTATAAATTAGGCATAAAAAAATAACAAGCTCCTACGAATAAAAATAAAAAGTATGTGTAAAAAAAATCATTTAAAAGGCTTTTGTGATAGAGTAGGGCTGTGCAGTTGACAAGCCAACAACAGGGTACGGAAGTACCACTGATGTTAACCACTTCTCGTCACTTCTTCAAAAATTATAAGGTTTCTTGCACGAATAACTTGTGTTTATCAAGATATTATTTATAAGTTTTAAGTAATTTTACTAACTTTATCATCCTGACATGACCTATATATTGATGGATTCAAGAAGTACCAGGCACAGCAATTCGTTTATATGTATTTGTGATACTACATGCCATGTATGATTCACAAAATGTTATTGCATTGTTCGAGTATCATATCTCACGCTTTTATACCTATAGGACAAATGTCTGAAGATACTTAACAGTAATGCAATAAAAACTTGAAAAAATTCCGTGAAAACTTTTCTCGCAAGTTCTCACGAGCAAAGACTGTGCAAGACGTCTTCAACAGATTTTTGTTTGTTCTGTTTCATTGTTTACATGGACTTGTCGAAAATTGTCTGCAAAGCCTATGATATATTTGTCAGAAGATGTTGTACAGCTGTTATTGCAGCCATTTTT
>JAPYYV010000345.1:0-37637 GCA_030522625.1 Copidosoma aretas
GCACTATAGCAGCCATGAAACAGGTACAAGCTAAATTCCGCTCAAAATACTATTATGACAGGAAACTCAATACTAAGTTTTTCATGGAAGGAGAGTCCGATTTTGTCCTTAAAGAACCGTCAAAAGGCAAATACGACGCTCAATACGAGGGACCCTACGAGATTGTAGGAATCGATTATAAAACCCATAACGTAAAGCTACAGACAGGCGAAGAAGTTAGAGTCACCCATTTAGATACAATAAAGAAAACCTGTATACTCAAAACGACCACACAAAATGAAAAATAAATAGCTTTAACTTAACTATCTAAATAAATGAAACGAAAGAGATTAGGAAAAAGCCCTTGACCCTTTTTTCTCGCGGCCCCGGATGCGCGAAATAGAACAATATTTAGCATACTCGATATTTAATATACATAATAAATAGATAAGTGAATGAAATGAAAGTAGAAAAATTACAATATGTAGAAAATAATAACAAATCTGTAACAATAACAAAGGAGAAAAAAAATAAAACGTATAAATCTGAAATTATTATAATTAATTTCATTATCATTCAGGTGCATCGCAAAAATAGAAGGAGGAAGAGAAAGCTTATTAAATTTTTAAAACAGCACAATGGCTGTACACCCAACATGCAAGACAATTGAATTGATAAACGATAAATGAGTTTAAATTTGGCAACCCTTTAATCATTTTGTTAGTTTGCATGATCACCTCTTTCATGCAATAATAGCAAAGATTCAGAGCATCAAATAAAAAAAAATAACTATATTGTAAGACACAATGATAAAATGCAAAAAAAAAAAATTTAGTGATTTTAACGCAATAACAAACGAACAAAATAGTTATAAGATACATATTACTGCAAGAACGATAGTAGATTTAAAAAACGCAGTAACATCATGTAATTTGAGCATGAAAAAAAAACAATTTTTAATTATTATTATAAAAAAAAAAATTTGTTGCAAAAAAAAAGGAAGAAATATCATAAAGTAATAAAAAAATGATTCATTAGAGACGAAAATGATTTATCAAAGACGATAAATATATTTAAGGTATGTGTTGATTAATCCTTACTCGACACAATTCTAAGTAGTAGATTGTAGAGGAAGTGTGGAACGCGAAACTTTAGATTACGAGCGATTTTTAATTACTTCGATTAACATTCGTTACATTTGTTATTAACGATATTGGAACATACAAATAATTTCATCAACCAGGCAAATATTAATAGTCCCTTACTTAGCTTTCTTACGAATAATCCCAGTTAACTAAATTACCTTTACACTCAACGGAAAAAAAAATCAACGAAAAAAAAGGAGTTTCATGATCGTTCAAGCTAGAAAATCGACAATCTTTTCGCTCACAAACAAAAGAGCATGATCAGATGTTAGTTTATTAGAATCAGAATCAATAGTTATCGATAGAAAATAAGAACTAGAAGTTCTGAAAAAAAAATAACACAATTATAACTGTAAACGAGACTAAGAACTAAAAAAAATGTGAAAAAAACGATACACGCATCAGACGTATATGCATACAAAGAGAACAGAAAACTTTTAAAGAAAGTAATTCTTAAGTCTCATAAAAGCAGTTTAAACGTTATAAACAGATGCGCCTGTGTACAGTTACGAAAGGCCCACAGCAACCATAAATCGACCTACGGCCGAAAATAATACCAGCTTTACGACCAGAGCAGCAGTCTCCATTGTCACCGAATATCGGAGTCGTCATGGCAAGAAAAATGTGCACTGATAAAAAGAAGAAAACCGTTAACAACTCGCCAAACAATTATGAAAAGTATCAATGATACACCAAAAACACCTTCGGACAAGAGCATTCGTCCGCAAAAGAAAAGAGTCGAACACAGATTTTCTTACGATAATACCAAACCTCTAACGGCAAACACAAGAGAAAAAACAACTTACCACCCCCTCAAAAAAAAAAAACATCTCCCAAAACCCACGCAGTCTTATACAAATTTATTTTATTCTTTTTGAAAAATAAAAAAAAAAAGTCAGAATAATGATGAGTGTCGTAAATAGACATTAAGCAAATCAAATACAAGATAATTACTTATGCAATCAACACATCCTCTAACGTCTACTTAAACAAACTATGTTAACAGCGTCGTAGCATACAAGAATAATTTCAACAATAATAATAGATAGCATAAACAGTTGCAAAAACCAAAGACTATTAATAAGTAAACAAAGGATCGAATGAATTAAGTTCAGTAATACCATATGTAATAAGGTATGCCAAATAAAATTGCGTAGAAAAGAGAAAAATTAAAGAAAGCAACATACATATTGCTACAACACCAGCATGCTGGGTGCGGAATACTGTAGCTACTTTACGAGCCTTCTCTTTCTCCTTACTAGCAAATATGGAAGTGCCTCTTCCAATGGGGGGCCCCTCTACTAATATGTTATAGAATAATTACAGGTACGAGACACTCTGGGACCAGCAGAGAAGCACCAGATACCAGCTTATCACTACGACCGGTAATAATACAACAAGAAGGAGCTATTAGAGAACCTATCGTCATCAAAATTAAGGGACATGTAACACCTGTACAATAGGCTGACAATCAAACTCAGAAGCGTATGGCCGTCAAACTAAAGCCAACAGCCCGACAACAACAAACAATGAAAGAGCAATTATAGTTTTTTTTAAAAAAAAGCTTCAAAGCCTTACAACGACATCCTCAGCTAGAATAACAATAAGAATAATGATAATATTATTACTCAAAATAATAATAGAATAACTAACATACTAGCATTAAAACCTATAATTGCTTGAAAACACCGACAAAAAAAAACCTAGTAATGTAAATTGAACGCAGTAACGCCTTAGCCATCGACATCCTTGACAATAATTTTAATATGTATACCTTGCATAATTTAATGAAATTTAATTCTCTAATGTTTACTTATATTAATCAATTTTTTAAATATATATATATATATACTACTAACCAAATTGCAATCATTTTTCACTTAAGATGAAGCGTATAAATATAAGAAAAGACGTCTAATGAACCATACCATAATATATTTGCATATAAAATGCACATGATGTACAAGTAACCTTACGATTATGATACCAAACCACAATGTGGGATAATTAAAAAAAAAAAAAAAATTTGTTAAGGAAAGAAAACCATGTGTAAAAATAATAATGTAACCTCAGTACATAAAATGATCTCGCAATTTTGCACAAATCTTATAAAAGAGGGAAGAGCACGTACATAAATAAGAAATAATTTATACACTAAAAACACAGCGAAACTAATCTTTGGGAGAAACGAGGATCAGCAGAAAAAGACTACCTCTTTACTCCTTAAAGGGAAAAGCGTACAACATAGACAACAGCACACAAACATTCCTCAAACACCTACCCTCAACATACAGAAAAATCGCTGTCGAGGACGACGTCGTCGCTGCCCCGGACGTGTGGCGTACGGTATATTTAGCATACCAATACGTACGCGCCCCACCACCCCAGATAGGGAGGTATGACCAAGAGAGAGGAGAAGCGGAACTCTTGAGTCGGGTCAGAGAGTAGAGGAGAAGGAGAAGATTCGGGACTCGTAAGACTGGCAGACGTGCCTCCTAATTACCGCGCTACCCTTGGCTCTTCCCTCGATCATAAAGAATAATAAAAGGAAGTTTATAGTCCTTATTGAGTAATTATTTCGCGATCATCCAACCGACCACAAACCCACGTAACTGATTCTATAGAGTTATCAATTTTGCTACATTTTATTCTTTGTGAATTATACGGAAATCAGATTAAATTATTTAATTATGATATATAATATACTCTTTGTTAAATTACATATACGGTACTTAAATAATCTGGGGTAGTGTCACGTATTTCTCTACTTCCCAATATTGGGTACAGAAAAGACGCTTATGAGGAAATAAACAACGATTCCAGTATTCCTAAAAAATTATGTGAAACGAGCGATGATTTAATTGGTGAGATTTATAAATACGAAGCTTAAAATATGAGACCGATTCATCTTTTGAATATTTTACATCTGAATGTATTCAGTTTAAAACTTATTTGATGGTGGTTACCAAGAATCGTAACCGGACACTTTCTCAATTATAGAAAAAATGGTATTGTTTTTACAATTTTTAATCTTAAAGTCTTACTGCGCATGTATTAATGAAGAATGGTATCTAACTGTTGTGGTCAGAGATTCTTGTCTGTTCCAGTCTTAGGGTAGTTTTCTACGTATTTTAGAGGCTTTAATAAAAATCTGCATCAAAGTAGCATCATTACGTTTCAAATTTTTACTGTACTAGACAAACCAGCACCTACTTCGCGCGTTCTACTAATAACCAATACCATGTGTACGAGCCCGTTAGTGCCTACAAATAGCTTTACATTATTCTTATCGAACCAACCAATCGAAATCGTTCTCTCTTAACTTCACTAAAAGTGGCTTGTTTTTTAAAGATAGGACTCAAAACAATAAATTAACGTAAAAAGGCATTACCTTGTGACAAAAATATAGACTTAAAGGTTTTTTTTACATGTACACGGAAAAAAAATGTGGAACTCAGGGAGCCCTGATGCACATGCGTTCAGAGTTGAAATCAGGCTGAACTCCTACTGCCGATGGGCATGAGTTAGCTAAACTCAAAGATTGTGTTATGAAAATCCAAATAAGCATTAAACTGATACATCCCAACGATGTGCGTGGTGACTCCTGTTGTTTGCGCCTATGGAGTACAACGCCGTCACGAGTTACGAATACTCGAGGGAGGAGATTACGAGAGCCCAACGATTGTGCTCTCACAGCACAAAGTCTGGGCTTACAGAATTGGGCGTCTTTCCAAGCTCTTTTACTGCAAAAGTTTGAGGGATGAGTACTCTAAGTTGTTTTAAGTGACAGATAAACATATATGTCCGTAAAATAAACTGAATAATGTGTATGAATAAAAAAACTTAATAATATGCGGCGTACGTACATGTCTATACAATTATATTTCGATATCACATCACCTTGTGAGACATTTAAGAATATTTTTGTGCTATTAAGGCTATGACACAACGTATCTATAAAGAAATGGAATTAAAAGTAGGCTAGATCGCACAAGAATCGATCGAAAGGAAAAAATGACAAACCTAATGTACAAACTAAAAAATTCATGAATATGTATACTTATATACTGACGCATAAAGTCACGCTCACACATACGGAAAAGTGTATGGGTACCGAGAAATCTCAATGCATAAAAATGAAACAAAAACTAACACTTTCCGCAATATCTTGTGTGTATTTATAAGTGATTGTATGTAGTGATAATTACTGAAAAATATGTTGTGGAAGCAATAGTTGTTTTCCAATACTTTTTTATAAAAATATTAGTTTACTTGTTTTGCGTGTCAACCATAGCTTTTATTCAATTGAATAAAAGTATTCTTATAATAGCCTCTAGTCTAAATATATTTTTATTTTTCTAACCTTTTGTAGGGGTAAAGAATCCACACTAGTTAGCGCGTGATTTGCTGCGTCATTGTCATCTACAGCAGTTTTTGCCCTTTTATTACTCGTCAATGATTGTATATTGTCTTTATTAATATAGCTGGATGCTGATAAACTTAAGTTGGAAGAAAGAACAGTTGTCTCTCGTCTTGATTCCAAATTCAATTGATAAGAGTTTGAAGTGCAGTCAAAGATGATATGGAAAGTTAGCTACTGTGGGTATTTCTTAAGCAATAATAGAACGATGATTTTAGTGTGGATACGGTAATATGATGTGAGTAAATGTAATGTAGTATTTTTTTTTACAGTCAAATAATAATGATTTACCAGAATACCCAACTTGCCTAGTTGACTGTATCAGAGATTAGAAGGGAGATTGCCAGTGCTGTAGTAAAGAGTGTGTCGCTGTTTTGCACTGGTTTCAGCGCCAAACAGTAGTGGCCAGCAGTAAAACTATACACATAATTTCTATTGCCCGATGGTTCCAGCACGTATCTTCAAAAAGACTAAGAGGAAGGAGGAGAGAAGACTATAGGCGCGAGGCCGGAGTAAGGCTGGACTGGCCGAGGGGGAAAGAAATACCTATATATGCTTGGCTATATATATATATATATATATATATATATATATATATAGTCGGGTGTAGAGCTGTAGCGCACGGTCAGGCAGCGAGACAGCTCTCTCGAAAGCAATTTTGACTTTCTGAGTTCGGTCAGCAATTAAACTCATTATTTATGAGAATTTTGTTTCTGCTACTGTTAAGTTTGTTACAAGATGATGAGTCAAAAACAACGCACAATTAGTAATAACACTATACAGTAAGCCTCGATATTCATCTTACGCTGTGGAACTTCACTATAAACATATGTAACTGTTAACCTCCTTACGTCCTGTAATATATTAGCTCAGATGGTAAGCACGCGTCACATCTTAAAATTTTTATTTTGCAATTGGGGCTCAAGTCTTTTGCTTTTGTTTATATGCATTTATTTAACAGATTCTTAAATGTATTAATATTAACATTTAATTTTTGAGCACGTCAAAATTAATCCAATAAAATTAAAACATTATTCATCAATATATGACAAATGATTCATACCTTTTCTTCAGCTTATTGACAAAAAAACAACAACAATTAGTTTATTTCAAGGTAATTTGACGTCAGCGCATCTATATAAAAAACAATACTTGAACATTAAACGCAAAATGTTCATTTTTTCTCCAGTATTATTTCGATGATTTCCAGTGTTTGTCTATCATTGTATCGTAGAAATATTTAAATGCATAAATTAATCGTGTTTCATTATTGATTCAATAATTAATTATGATTTTTTGCGATTTGCATCTATTCTTACAACGTTGATAAATTAATTTTGAGACTTTTATTTATTAATATTTTGTCTTTCTAGTAGTAAGGCACTCTAAAGGGCATGCCATTTTACACTGTATTATTACATATAAGTTAGGTGATCTCTACTATATCGCTATTACTCTTCTTTTCATTCATCTGTACTAAAGTTTTCAACTTCAGAAAGGTAACACTTAAAAACCGTACCGCCATAGGCTTTTTGAGACTTGGTATTGGGTTTTCTTATAATATCATCCATAATATATATTTACTGTTTTTTAAAAAAAATCGTTAGAAGTGTTTAAAAGTGATTACCGGTTTTTCTCTAATTTTACGTCGAATCCGACACTTCCCTATCTCTCCTGTGTTAAAAGTTCATTATTTCAACATCATACTTATCTCCAAAACTATACCGCTGGAATTCTGCAAATTTAAGCTCATGATATATAAATAATATCAATTTTCAGCCATACGCGAAATTTTAGGATAGTAAGAAAAATATTGCTGCCTTACCACTACCTTCAGTGTTATATTATAAGTTATCGGAGGTATTAGCGACCCGAATATGTATCTGACTGATTCCGCCGTAAGTTGCTCAGGCGGTGACCCCGGCTCTTACGTGCGTACTGGGATAAAATATAACAATGGGAAGGTCAATTTTTATGTAAAAAGCTACGCCCTTTCTGCTTAAATCATCAGAAACAATATACGAAGATGTTTTGGAGGTTCAATTTGCGAAAAAATGGTCAAATTGTCTTTTCGATCCAGTGTCGCTTTTCGGTTTTTTCACCCTTCAACTCACGCTGTGCGAGTGCAGTGCTTATATACCCTAACTGCGACAACACATCATAAACTTTAGGCTTTCCTATATCCATCTATCTTATAATAACCACCAAATTCTATCGCCAACAGTCCGAAAAGTCTGCATACATTTTGGCCCCAAAGTACAATCGAAAAGTAGTGCATCGCATTGTAGACCTTGGCAACTTGTCTTACGTGATATACTGGATCTATATAATAGTAGACTTTTAAACAACACTATATGGAGGAAACAATCGGCAGTGCTGTTATCAGTCAGCGCACAAAACTCTTGCGCCAACGAGGACTCGAACTTCCGAATCGTGTGACCGTAAAAGTTCGAGTCCTAGCTTTTCCGTCCGCACTGGCACCTGACTTGTGGATTATTTCAAGGTATGTAATCGAAATATTTTCCTTGAACACGCTGAACTCTTCTACCTTGTGTACGGAAAAAAGCAAATGTTACATCTCCGAGTCGCGAGATAGTCTGAAAGTCGAAATGTCCTTTCCGTCCGTGTCCTTTCTGTCCACCCTAAAGTCAAACTCCGTTATTATTTCAATGTAAGGCAACGGATTTCCAGTAAATTTTTTTTACAGCATTGTTGGACAATAATATTAGACACATGTCTCGGCGTTTGACAAAAAAGCCTTTTTTTATGAGATATATCGATTATTATCTATATCACTCTTGATGCTAGCTGCAAAATGGCCTACTATGTTACATGATCTTACTTCAGCTTAAATGAAAGCCAAAGTGAAGCCCTATCGAATAAAAAAAGATTAATTGATTTTTGTGCTCCCGATCGAAAGTTATAACTATTCAAAGATAAATCGTGCATTTCGACAGCAATCAACGGAATCTCATTTTTAGCAATTTTTCATGCTCTTCTTTAAAACGCTGTCAATTTGGATCAGTAGTATATATCACACAATTTTTTTTCTTTAATCGTTAGGACTTGATCCCAGCTTTAATTAAAGCTTAATATGAACACTTCAACTATTTAAGCAGCTTATCTATACGTGCAAGAAGCATACGTACTTTTTTTTAAATTGACGTAATTGTACTTTTACATAGTGCCGCATATCTTTTGGCCAAATAAATTTGTGGTGAAATCGCTTTGGATACTTGTTGTAGATACCATTTCAGGTGGAATCGCTATGAATAAAGATCTTTTCAACTAATTTTTTTTGAAGGCCATTTTTGATGCCGTTTTGAGCAGCTTACGGCGGAATCAGTCATCTGTATATTAATTTATAATATTTAGGGCAGTCCGGAGATAGTTTACGTTTCCTTCTTTATCAACGTCATACAATTAATTTTTCGGCATTATTTATTAAATAACTAGCTATTTTATGGCACATATTTTTTAACAATTAACATGATAGACCAAATATAACTGTTCATACAAGATCCCCATTGGTGAACTTATAGCGTAATAACCAACCATCATAGTTGACTTGTACACTCTTTACATCAGTAATGTATGGTAAAAAATCAAAGTACCTGTCCAAGTAACATTTCTATCATTTTTCCTACTTCGGGCCTTTTTGGAACCCTGGCACACCCTCAGTAGGAAAAATAGCATTCGTAAGTCGATCGTAAAGGCTTCTTTACGAATCTCGTTACGTTCTTCGCCTACAGCTTGTGCCGTAAACCTCTCAGCTCGCAAATTAAAGCCTTTCCAATCTCGTACAAAAACTACTGTTTAATAAATGTTTTATCGTACCCACTTACATTTTTCAGTAGAGATGCAACGAAGAATTAATTACACAAGTATTGTAAAAACCCTTAACGCCGAGAATCATGCATGTCTTAATTGCAATCGAAAAATATTGATTGAAATAAATGAGTAATACTAAAAACACTACTTGTCTTACAGCAAATGAATATTAGTGCTCTTCTAAAATATTTATGACGCTGTTCATTGTTCGATATAGCCATTTAAACAGGGATGAATAAATATTTTGACAGTGTAAGAATAAATGTTAATCGTATAAACATTTCCAATTGATTAACACTAGACAGACCAGGCACGCTTCGTAAACTTTGCTTAGTCGTCCAACCTGTCAATGAAAATTTTCGTTATATTTCAGAAACATTGTTTTGCTTTTTCGTTCACAAGTTTTGTTTAAATTATAGTCATGTGATCATCTTTAATATTACGAATAAAAGGCTACATTCGAAATTATACTCTCATTTATATTATAAGATAGGAGGATTCTCATATTTATGATAGGAAAATTAATAAGTATAGATAAAAGAATGTGTACAACTAAACCAGAGGAAATATTCTCTAGATTATTATAAAAAATACGAGATTAAAAAAAAGGGGTCTTAAAAAAGACTTCATTAATTGTCAGTACTCAACTTTTTATTTGTATTAAAAAAAAAGTGTCATCTACACCCGATTCTAAAAAACAATTTGTGAATACAGCGTCACATTACTGTACTACAAGAGACTCGTATGAAAGTTGTAATAAAAAAATTAAAGAAAATCATTACTATGGGGCACGCAGCTTTAAGATGAAGAGGATCTCGAGCAGCTCCGTATAAAAAACTAGATTCTGTATGCAAAAATCGGTTCAATAAGTTAGAATACTAACGTTTTTATTTGTATCTAAAAAAATTATTCGATGGAACATAGAAAAATAGCAGTTTTGGTACGAGTTTGAGAAGCTTTAATGTACGAACCTAGAAGTTTACGGCACGAGCCGTAGACGAGGGACGTAGCAAGGTTCGTAAAGAAGCCTTAACACGCGAGTAACGAATGCTATTTTTCCTACCAGGGTGTACTAGGGATCCAAAAGTGCCCAAGGAAGGGAAAAATCTTAATGGATCGTATTGTAAATATATACGTCTAAATAACGAAAAATTATAATCCATTAATGAATTATCAAGTGTATGTAATTAATTTATGTATAGTTAATATTCCTATGTTACAATGACGAACGAACACAAAAATCACAATTTAATCATATTTAATTAATGAATTAATTAGTATACATAATTATTATATGTATATTAGATATTTCTACGGTACAACTATAAACGAACTCTAAAATGGAAATCATCGAAATAATACTAAAGACGCAGTGAAAATTTTGCATTTAATGTTTAAGTATTTTTTTTTTATATAGATATATATATATATAGATGCTCTGACGTTAAATTACCTTGGAATAAGCTAATTGTTGTTGTATTTTTGTAAATGTGCTGTAGTTAAGTTATAAATTATTTGTCGTACATTGATGAATTATGTTAGATTCCATTAAATTATTTTTTATGTACTGAATAATGAAATGTTAATATTAATACATTTAATTATCTGTTTAATGAACGCATAAACAAAGGCAGAATAACATGCGGGCATTTTGTATAAAAGGTATTGATTAATAAATTCAGGAAAAATTTAAAAATAACTTTTTTTTTTTACAAAATAGAAATAAAACAAAATTAAAACGATATTATGAAAAAAAAAAATTCGTTTTATGTAAGATTCGAACCCAAATCGCAAAAATAGAACAGAATCGTACAGTCACGAGCGCTAATCGTCTGAGCTCTCGTGACATAGGGTATCTAGAGGTTAAAAGTTATTTATATTTAGAGTAAAGTTCCAAAGCTTAAGATGATTATCGAGACTCACGTTGTTATTGACGCTTATCATATCTGATATAAAAAAAATTAAACTGTTGCTTGAATATTGTTCTTGTAATGAATAGTACAAGTAAAAGCTAGCTAAACTCAAAAAGTCAAAATTGCTTTCGAATGAGCCTGATCCGATGCGCTCTGCCTGCAGGCAGCACATTATATCTAGATACTCCTTCCCCTTCCGCCTTCGTCCTATTCCCCTACTGTACTGCACGTATACTATATATAGTCCCCTACTTTTCTCGCAGCCCGCTCTAGCTCTGCTCGCTACAGGAGACTTTTTAAAGAATCGCGCTGGAACCTCTTGTCGATAGAAAATATGTGTGTAGTTCCGCTGTCGGCTGCAACGATTAAGCGCTCAAATCTGGCGACACACTCTTTACTGTAGCACTGGCAATCTACCTTCTAATGTCTGACTGTATTATAAGAATATAACTATCACCTGAATTTGTACTGTGACGATCCATCTTTACCTAATCATGAAAATAAATCTGCTCAAATCTAATGTTCAGTCAGATGATGAAATTTTTTTTAAATGGTTTTTAGTAAATTTTTTTTAAGAATTGTCATTTTAAATTTTATGTTAATTTAAAAAGTACAAAAAAAAATATTTGTATGAACTGGAAACAAAAGCTTCGGCAACAAATTTGATACTTTATAAAAAAAATTCTTGTTCTATAAATTTTTAGCCTTGAAATAACGTAATTATATTTTGCAACAAAAGCAATCACGCTGACTTCACGTTATGGTTTGATATTAAATAATTTAAGTGCAATAAATTTGACACAAATATTCATATAAAAGTTTGGTTAGGTAATTGTAAACAAACACTTCTATTAACCTCTGTTTATTATTTGTTTCAAATAAACCAGTTTATTCTGTCCCTCGCTAACAATGCATAGTAAAATGTACATCAGATTATGAATATGCGACATAGAGAATTTTTTTTAGCATCCCTTGGTGGGCGTACAATAATTTTTCTCATCCGGACTCACATAAGTACATTCGAGTCAAAATACGTTTAACCAAATTTTGCATTGTCACGTACAAGGTTAATTACAATATACTTACATTCTTAACTGCAGTTTGTTGCGTGTTGGAAAAATTTAGGCGACGGAAGACTTGAACTGCCAAAACTACCAATGTTGTGATCAGGATGCGCATGCATGCATACACGTATTACGAATGCTCGGAAAGATGCCACATGCTGTAAGCCCAGACTTTGTGCTGTGAGAGCCCAATCGTTGGGCTCTCGTGATCTCCTTCCTCTAGTATGCATAATTTGTGACGGCACTGTACTACATAGGCACAAACAGCAGGTCTCGCCACGCACATTGTTGGAATGTATAAGCTCAATGCTTGTTTGGGTTTTTATAACACAATCTTTAAGTTTAGCTAACTCATGCCCATGTGCAGCAGGAGTTCAACGCGATTTGAACTCTGAAAGCTTGTGTATTAGGGCACCCTGAGTTTAACATTTTTTCCGTGTATTGGAATATGCCGGAATGGGAGTGATGACCCTCTTCTGTTAGGACAGCAGACACAGAAGATAAAAAAAATGTACAAACACGCATATCTTATCATTTGCACCTTTCTACCTTTTTCCCTCTTCACCATTCTACCTTTTTACCTTGCTACAAACGAATAAGTCCATTTTTTGTATTTAGCTAGTGCTCAGAATCCAGGATTTAAAGACACTGCCTAAAAAAGATGTGTGGCATGACTTGGGCGTGGGACATAACACTATCGCAGCCGTCGAAAAACCCAACGCCTTGCTAGGGGCACTAAAGACATAGTAGCGAAACCGATGTTGTGGCAGCGAAACATTAAATGATTATTCTTGGTGTAAGCTGCGAGAATCTGCGCACTTAGAGACTAGACAGGTGCACGGGCTACACTCCTAGTACGATGGACCCCCCTGGGATCGGAGCAGGGTCTTTTGTGTGCGATACACTTTATACTTATGGACAACCAACCTCTAAATCAAAACTAAAGGTGAACTCAAAACCGAAACCGTAAGCGGAAGGCAACTAACAACCAGCTCAATAACTCAAAACGGGGAAATGATTACAACTTCGCGACGCGCAATATCAGGACAGTCTTTAGAACAGGCGCGATCAAAGAAGTTAGCCCAATCTTTGATAAATACGATATTTTCATCATGACGATTAAAGAGGTTAGGTTACCGGAAAAAAGATTTATTAAAGTAGATAAAAACATATTTGGGCATGGCGAATGTGCAAGGGGTAATCTAGGAACGGGTTTCTTTGTCAAAAGAGAACTATCAACGAACATAAAAGAATTTAAAGTTGTAAATGAGAGAATTTCGTTCTAACGTCTCAGCAATAAATGGTACAATCATAAGCTTAATAATTTCCACGGCCCGACGGAAAAAAAGAACAGAAAAGACAGAAAATTAGAAAGTATATAAGACGCAAGCTCATCGTTTGATATCAAAATGATACTGGGGGATCTCAACGCTAAAATTGGACGGGAAGATATTTTTAGAATGACCACCCGGAAAGAGAGCCTTCGCGAGCTGAGTAATGATAATGGGATAAGACTTATCAAGTTAACGGTATCAAAAAACCTTGTTGTTAAGAGCACTCACTTTAAACATTCTGATGTCCACAAAGCAACGTGGACGTCCCCAGACGGTATGACTAAGAATCAAATCGATCAGGTATCAACTGATAAGAGAAATAGCTCCAAAATTCTTATTGCTAGGTCATATAGGGAGGCTGACTGTAATTCAGACTATCTTCTGGTAATAGCTAAGGTTAGGACGCGTTTAACAATAGCCGGTAAGCATCATCAACTGAATCTGAAAAAATTTGCTCTAGAAAAACTAAAAGACTTAACTAACTCATAAAGTACCGAAAAAAAATCATAACTGCATTGATGTTCTAGTGGAGGGCACTCTAGATCAGGAACTAGACGTCGATGAAAAGTAAGAAAATATAAAAAATGCAATCAAAGAAACCGGAAACAAGATAGTGGGACACAAACCTCCGAAAAAATACAAGCCGTGGCTCGACGGCGAGTGCAAAAAGTTAATAGAGGTCCGAGGAAAGGCTGGGATAGTACACCTGAACAGTGAGAATGAACAAGCTCCAGAAAACTATAGAAATTGTAGAACAGCAGAAAGCAGGGTCGTAAGGGAAAATAAACGTGAATGGGAGAAAAACAAAATTGTGACTATAACGAAAAATTACGAAAAAAAATGTGCGTGAAATGTACCAAGGAATTAATGTGACCCGTAAGGAGTATCAGAATCAAAATATTTTTATGAAAGACGAAAATAGGGAGTCTCAAGATATTATCACCGTGGAAATAGAGGTAAATAAACCGCTACAAGGGCAGAAGATAACGGTTGAGTATGGAGATACACGTTTTCATCAAACAAATTTGCGGTGAGGAACGAATGCCGAAAGAATAGACCGAATCTGTTATGATTCCAATTTTTAAGAAAGGAGACAAGTCCGTCTGTAATAACTACAAGGGTATTTCATTACTCTCGACCTGCGATAAAGTTTTATCTAACGTCCTCTTGGACAAATTAACCCCCTTCGCTGAAGATTTCATAGGAGACTCTTACTCTGGGTTCTGACGTAACAGATCAACTATTGACCAAATATTGACAATCAGAAAAATAATAGAAAAACAACGGGAGTTAAACAAGGAATTCGGGCAACTGTTTATAGACTTTAAAAAAGCGTACGAATCAGGTATCTAATTAAAAGCTTACTATATCCTGGTTTCTCTTGGGGTTCCAAAGAAATAAGTAGCTCTGATACGCATTTGCATGCAAAATAGCAGAGGGAAAGTTGGCGTTAAAAACAAACTTTTTTGAACAATTTAAAGTAGACGAGGGTTTCAAACAAGGGGACGCTTTATCTCCGTGTTTGCTCAATTTAGTTTTAGAATACGTGATTTGACATGCTTAGGAAGATGGAAGTAGGATAACTTTAAACGGGACTACGCAAATACTGAGATACGCAGACGATTTAAATATGCTGGGTGACAATGAGGAAATTATAATACGGAGCCCGAAAAAATTGATCGAAAAACAAGAGAGGTAGGACTTGAAATAAGCAAAGAAAAAACTAAATACATGATTAACAGCAGTGAATGATCTAAGTGTAACCCCGTTAAGAGTAGGAGGAAAATCGCTCGGGAGAGTTTCAAAGTTTTAATATCTTGGAATTAATAATCATGATATTGCTGATTTCCTGGACGAGCTTGAGCAGAGATAACGATCATCGAAAGCTTGTTATTATGGCGCGAGTAAAATGTTGAAATCACGACTTTTTTCAAAAAGTCTAAAAAAACCTATCCGTCAAACGATTATAACGCTAGTCCTGCTGCACTAAAGCGAAACGTGGGCAACTAGAAAAAGCAAAGAAAAAAAATTCGAAGTATTCGAGAGAAAAGTACTCAGAAAAATATTTGGGTTAAAAAGGGACGACGTCAACGGAAAATAGAGGATTTTGCATCATGTAGAAGACAAGGAATTACATGGGGATCCAAGCATAAGCCGAGTAATAAAAGCACGTAAACTGTGATGGGCTGGACACATTGCTAGGATGGGAATGCAAAGACCGCCTATAGAATCATGATCGGGAAGCCAAAGGGAAATAGACCACTCAACAGACAAAAACAAAGATAAAAAAATAGGTGTTGGAAACCCTTAGAGAAATTAATGAGCTAAATAATAGGTCGTCGTTTGATGTAGCTAAAGTCAGGGAAGAATGGCGGTAAATAGTACATACGGGAATTAATTTTCGAATTCCTAGTGCCACTGTATATAAATGATTGGAATATGTATAATAGCAGACGACAATACATAAATCACTATCCACAAGACATATTCATTGCGATATGATGAGTTTCTAAAATTACAAAAATAATCAAAGCCCTGAATAAGAGAAGAAAACACTTGCAAGCAGTTTACTTTATGCTTAATATCTATGTTTGGCCGTTTTCATGTTTATTTTTGGTTTTTCTTGAGGTAAGGTTAGAATTTTGATGATACAGAGCAATTAATAAGATGGATTCTTTTTTGAAATTTAAACATTCATGGGAATCGAACCCGAAAACCATTTCATCTCCAATTATAAATTCATATTATAAGCTTTCTTCTTTTTGGTAAGGATTTTTTTGTTTTTTGAGGTTAGGATTTTTTTGTTTTTTCACAATATCAGATATGTAACTGAGATGCACTTGTACTGCAAAAAGTATTATTAGAAATTTTAAAATCTTTGTAGTGTGTTGCTTTTCATAGAGAGCCTGCAATTTCTGATTATTATGATCATTTTTGGTGTTTTTTGCGGTTAGGTTGGAATTCCGACGTTATGAAGCAATTCGGACCCTGTATCTTGATTTAACAGCTTAATATTCATTAGAAATGTATATTTACTTATTGGTATACTGACATATTTTTTGTGGTTCTGTGTGATGTGTGAGATTCTTAAGTATGCAATATTAATAAAAACGTAAAAATAATCATTATTTTTTCATAGAAACTTAAAATTTTTCTTTTAACATATTTGGATATCCGATTAGAAGTATAGCTATAATTGCTACGTATACAAAAGCAAAAAAAATTACTAAAAAATTAGTGGAAATATTTTTTTACATTTTTTCATACTTTAACGTGTAAAATAACATGTGCATCTTTCGCAACAGCAGTTTAACTAATGAGCTTCAGGATGTTTTAAACGCAAGTGTTAAACTATCTCTGATTGTTATCATTTCTGACGAATAATAAATTAGGTGTGGTTAGAAGGAGAATTAATTTTCCCCTTGTCTTGTTATCAATGTAAAATCTTGCCAACTATAAGTGTCATTTAAAAAGCTATTTATTAGCTTGATAGTGATATAAAATAACATGAATGGTAGAGCAAAGTATCTGAAAGGAGTCCAGGTTTTTTTTTCCTAGGAAAAATTAAAGTTTTTAAAGCTTAAGAGCTAAGACCGCCTAAGAGTAAATCTTTATAGGTAGATAAAAATATCACTTATCTGGAATACAGCTCATTGTAGCGTCACACAAGACATGGCTACGTCACTGACCTATGTATATATATATGTGAACGGAGTTCTGAGTAACTACACTGGAAAAAAGTTGGGAGGGACGATCACCCAAAATCCCTCTAGCGGCTCGCCCAAGCTTTGTTTCGACTGCTCTCTCGGTTTGGGTGAGCAGTCGAACGAAAGCTTGGGCGAGCCGCTAGTGGGATTTCGGGTGAGCTTCACTCCCAACTTTTTTCTAGTGTAGCCAGTATGATAATGTTAAAGTAATGGTAGCCGATTATTGTTCAAATTGATTCATTAGTTTCCCTACTATTTTTACGAAAACGATGTTGAAATTTTAAATTGCTTTTTGAAAAATTTGGCTCAAGAAAAATACTTAGTTTATGGATGCAAGTTGATCCATTGTCTCCAGTTCAACGGATTTGTTATATAATAGGGACATTGCATGGAGATTATTTTCCAAATCCGTTTTGTCCATCAGGTTAATCTGTGGCGACCCAGCCATGTGCGCAAGCCGGTCTTTTAAGGCACAAGCAGCACCTTATACTGTGTGCGGTTTCCTAACAGAGGCACCTTGGCCCAACAGAAACACTCAGTGCACGCTGAACCAACCAATCATCGCGCCGCCCCAGCGGTAGAAGACGAGAGAAGAGGTAAGAACAGTTATATCGGTTGTGTTTATTGCGATAGTCTGTTCCTGTCGTAAGAGTGAGTCATGTCTGTGCTTGTACAACCGAGATTTTACTTTATCAACCTGGTGTTCCTCCTCATGTCCCTGGTCACGGAGGCACTGGTTAATGCTCCGAGCCTTGTCAACTTATCGATCCAAAAGTGGTCACCCCGAGCAAGTTAAAGTCAGGGAAAATAAGTTTACGGATAAACACATGGTGGAGCACATAACCTGGTACACAGCACTTACAGGAGCGGCCAGCTTGGGATGGATATGGGACACGTCGTGCCACAACGCAGAAGTTGAGACCGTGCGAGCGACACGGACCATAACAACGACACAGATCGAAGATCGTCATCGCGTCTCCAAGGTATTCCTAGTCGTTCCTTCTAAGATAACGGGGCGATTGTACAGGCCACAAGGTCGTTCTCAAGATCATCGTCTACTCTAGTGCGCAGTGCCCTGCCACCGCTATCGGTGACGCTAACAAGCCCTAACGCATCAGCGACACCTTCATCTCGCAAAGAGACGAAGCCGTTGTTGTTCGGAAGTCTTACCTAACACGATGGCATCCACCAGATACTCTCCTGGGGCAGAGTTCCAGCTACAACAACGACGCCGATAAGCTGTACGTAAGTGACGAACATATTTCACCTCCGACAACCGACATGACTACAGCAAAAGTGACCGACCACGTTTCTGGTGCCATGTCCTAAAAGTATGGTTCACGCAGGCAGAGTACCTGCTGTCGGCAAGCAACGTCTTGGACGACAACGTAAAATTTAATCTCGTCATCAGCGCGTTTGACAAGCTGGCAGCATTAGAGGTTATGGACCTCATCGACCCCTGTCGTACAAGGAGAAATACAAGACTCTTAAGACCGCTATTTAGGAATGCACCATAAACTCTTTGGAAAAGATGGTACACCAAGTACTATTAGGTATCTTGCTAGGTGACTGTAAGCAAATCTTGGGCGAAAAATGAAATCACTCGCAGGAAATAAAGTAACAGATGAAGTACTTAAAGTGAAATTGCTCGATTCTCTTCCTTAAGCAGCTGCTATGTCTTAAGCATTCAAAAAACTGCTTACATGGACGAGCTCGCCGAGGCCACCGACAAAATGGTGGAGGCTGAAAGCTCCGTAATGGCCATTTTTAGGACACAATTCACCCTGCCAGCTCCGGAACCCAGGATCTTCTGCAAAGAGTTAGCAGCCCTTAAAGCGGCCATTTCACAGCTGAGACTCCATCAAGGTCAGCAAAGGGGACATAACCTGTTTGGCCACTCAAACCACCCCAGAAATCTGCTGGTACCACGGCAAATTTGGAGAGAAAGTAGATCGCTGCACAAACCCCTGAAACTTTAGGCCAACTTCACAGGGAAACTGACAAGCCCACCTCTACTTCAAGCAACAAAGCCACACGGGTTTTGAATCACGCCTGCATATTTACGATTCTCGTTCACGCATAATCTCTTTATTAGATCCGGCTTCTCAGTTTCGCAGCTGTCCAGAGCCTTCTCCAAGCAGACAGAGGGGCAACAGTCGCTGATCCTGTATGCTGCCAATCGCAACATATAGCAAAGTCCAGCTAACGCTTAACCCAGGCCTACGCAGGGATCTTCAAGGCGATACTATCGAGGCCAACGTTCCAGTTACGATCTTAGGCGCTGAATTCCTGGCCCAGCACGGTCTCCTATCAAACTGCATGCGCTGGATGCTAGTTGATGCTACGACGAGCCTAACCTCCAATACCTCCTGGAAGAAGTCAAAATTGCCCTCGGTTTCCGCTCTGGATCACTTTTCAGGCAACTTTCTGGCACAGCGCTACACAGCCCTGCTCGATAAGTTTGCTGACCTCTTTGAGCACTTTAGCAGTCAAGTGCAGATATCAAACCTGCCGGTCAAGCATAGCATCGTCACCACAGGCCCTCCTATAGCAGAGCACCCCAGGAGACTAACTGGTGAGAGCCTCGAAGCAGCCGAGAAGGTCTTCAACTATCTGCTTAAAAAGGGCATCATCTGCCCTTCCAACAGCTCGTGGGTCAGTCAGCGGACATGTGTAGCGACACTTAGTACCCAAAAAGGACGGTTCATATCGCGTGACAATCTATCGCCACTTCAACGCTCAAACCAGACCGAATATGTACCCGCCGCCGATCATCCAGGACTTGCTCCAGAAGCGTCCAGGTAACATTTTTTCCACAGTGAATTTACAAAAGGCCTTTTAATAAATCCCCATCTCGAAGTAGAACTTCGAAAAATGGCTGTGACTACGCCCTTCAATCTATTTAAGTTCCTGGGCACCTGACTAGGCCTTCGGAACTCAGCGCAGTGGATGCAAAGGACAATTGATCATATACTCCAGAAGCTGCTATTTGCAAAGAGGTAAATTAGATACATGTTTATAGCATCCTCGTCACGTAAAGAGTACCTGGAACTCCTAAGGCAACTTTTGCCGCTCTCAGAGAAGCTTACCTTACAATCAAGGGCGGAAAGTGTGCGTTCAGCAACCCACAAGTGCTTTATCTAGGCTTCGCATTCTCTGAATACAGTTCTTAGCCTTTGGACTCCAAAGTAGCAGCAATAAGAAGATTTTCTAAGCCTATAGTGACCTCAGAGCTGTGCTGGTTTATAGGAATGCTAAACTATTTTAGGCTTTTTTTACCACACGCTACTAATATTCAGACCCCTCTCCACGAGCTCCTTAATGGTCAAACGAAGAAAAAGAAGCTTATTTTTACTCCTGCAGCCGAACAAGCTTTCCAAGCGTGCAAGGACTCAATCGTTGAAGCAGCCTGCACCTCGTTCCTGCATCCCGTCGCCCCTTTTCCAATCAGAACTGACGCTTCTCACATGGCGATTGGAGCAGCCCTAGAGCAACAGGAGCCTGACGGCACTTGAGTCCCTCTAGAATTTTTTTCTAGAAATCTATACATAACACAACTTCTACACAGCACGTTTGATCGCAAACTCCAAGCAATCAGCACTGCGATGAAACGTTTTTAGAGAATCCTAGAAGGCCGCCTATTAACCACATACACCGATCATCGGCCACTGACCTTTGCTATCAATCAACGCTCAGAAAAAGCCTCCCTAAAGCAAGTCCGCTCTCTCGACTTTATCTCTCGGCTTAACAAAGTAATAAAACACGCTTGAGGTAAGGATATTGTCGTCACAGATGCATTATCCTGCACCTGCCTGTCAGAAAACGACCTATCTAGATTCGTCGATAACATGAACTAACATAACGAAAACCAAGTCCACAACAACGTCACTAGTGCAGAACGAGCTCCAGTTACAACAGCGATTCTGACGCCTAGCTATATCAGCCCTGCAGTCATCGCAGTAGCACAGGCTGCAGATGCAGAGCTTGTAGGACTTAAAGAATACATTAGCCTGCAACTGCAGCAACTAGTGTTGGATAGTCACTGTCTCTGGTGTGACGTGTCATATAACGTTGTTAAGCCATATCTGCCTAAAGAACTCCGTTGCACAGCTTTTGAGGTAATTCACGACTTCTCCGATCCAGGTGACAAGGCAACCATATGCACCGCTGCCCAAAAGTTCGTCTGGCCCGGTATGTGCAAAGAGGTCTGCAATTGGTCAAAAAGCTGCATATCCTGCTAGTCGTCCAAGGTGAGCCGCCACAATAGATCAGCTCTCTGGCACTTTTCAGAGCTGGACAACGGGTTCGACTATATCTATATTGACTTGATTAAGCTTCCATTTGTACAGGGAATCGTTTCATGATCATCGATTGATTTTCGCTCAGGCAAATAACAATTACTCTGCCTAACACGCAAGCAAACACGGTAGCCAAAGCCTTAGGACTGTAGATCAGCGTGCAAAGCACCCCGATCTCTATCACGTCGGACAGAGGCGTACAATTTAAGGCAGAGCTATTTAAGGAGCTGGCAAACCTAATCAGAGCCTTACACGTTAAAACTACTACTTACCACCCCCAGTCCAGCGATATGATATAACGTTTTACTCGCACCCTAAAGGCCACGCTCAAGTGCTCCAATCTGCCTTGGGTAGATGCCCTACCTATGGTGCATCTCAGTCTTAGAACTACGTTTATGGAGGACTTAAAGGCCATGCCAGCAGAGATGATATACGGAACTGCTCTGTGTGTCCCAGGGAAATTTTTCATTACCAGGGCCGCAGAGCCTGACCACTCCAACTTCGTTAGAAGCCTGCGGCAGCTCTTCAAATCTTTTAAATCCGTCCCAGCTTCACATTACTCGACTTTGCGGCTCTTCGTCTTCAAAGAGATGGACAAATACTCGCATGTCTTAAAATGGTCAGACAAAATTACAAAACCCTTAAAGCAACCTTATACAGGACCTTATCGGGTCATCACGCGCAACGACTCAAGAACCTTCACAGTTTGAAGTCAACGGCGAAGCCAAGGTTGTTTCCACGGACCAACTCAAGCCGGCCCATCTTGAGCTCGCAGAATAACCTGCGCTAGCAAGGCCTCCGGCTACTCTAGAGCCCCCGGACCGACCTTACGCATCTGATCCCACAACACCTTAGAAGCAAGAGTGATCTGTAACGTTCGCTGACCTCCCTAGGCGCTAAAAGGGAAGTAGGTGTGGTGACCCAGCCATGTGCGCAAGCCGGTCTTTTAAGGCGCAAGCCGCAGCTTTTACTACGTGCCGTTTTCTAACAGACGTGCCGTCACTCAACAGAAACACTTGATGCACGCCGAGCCAACCAATCATCATGCCAGCGGTAGAAGGCAAGAGGAGAGGTAGGAAGAGTTACATAGGTTGTGTTCATCGCGATAGTCTGTTCCTGTCGTAAAAGAAGGTCATGTCTGTGTTCTTACGACCAAGAGTTTACTTTCTCGACCTAGTGTTCCTCTTCTTGCCCCTGGTCACAGAAGCACCCGTTAATGCTGCGTGCCTCATCATCTTACTGATACCAAAGATCAACGAAAAACATCAGACATTTTTTTTCATGTGAACAAAATATGTCGGAGATAGAGCTTGTCAAAGTTCGGGAGTGGGGGGAAAGTGACATCATTATGCAGTAATCAGTATACAAAAATCATACACAAAGTGCAAAAGTCAGCGACTTGTAAGAGCTACAAAATGTTTTTGAATGCAATCTTTGAGGTAGACTACAGACCGCTAGAACTACAATCTGTGAAAATTTTAGCTGTATGTATTCATTAAAACCCAAGTTATTTTCAGAAAAGTGACAATTTAGTGGTTAAATGCACTTTACGAAGGAATACCTGGGCTGATTAAGTATTATCAGGGCCAATAGTTCTTCTCAATTATTTCTATTTCCTTTTAAATATTAAAAACTACATGCATTTATTTTTATTCAAGGTTGTAGTCAGTTCAATGGTAAAACGTACATAAATGCCTTAGAACGTAAGTTACCCTCACTTTTAAACTTTAATGCATCCCATATCCTGCATTTTTTGTTTGTATACAAAAAAATAGAGGACTAATATTTTCCGTGGATCTACCCTAAACACAAGATAGGTTTAAAAAAATTTCCATGCGAGGTCCATCTTATGGTTTTCATTACCAAAAGTGAACATAATAGGGTTAGAATTATCATGAAAAAAGCACGGACTGGGTAATATGAATGAAATTAAAAGACAGAACGCATATAAATACTTACTTAGAGCTCGTGCAGGTGGTGACCATTGCAAGCTATAAGTCGACTGGAGTTATAGCCTCACTCGTTGGATCTATATATCAGTGCTACTCCGAGATCCGAAGTGTTAGAAGGTCATAAAATGCCGCATCTTCCATGTTGCACTTTAAAATCTCCTCAACCTTTGCTGCTACTGTACTACACGCAGAGCCCAATGCACGTCACAGCGTGGATATGCACGTATCTGAAAGAGAGCGAGAGCAGTATATCGGCGTGGTGGCTTGCTGTCCTTTGGTTGTCCGTGTTGTCACTTATGTAGGCCGTGACAAGTTGTTCCGCCATGTAGCGCTGCCCGGGACTGTATCAGCTTATACAATCTACTCGCATAGTTGTTCCCGTTACTTTGGTATACAGTAATGATTTGTACCTGCGTAACGCAGTTTTTGGCACTCTATTGAGGCTTGCTGTCATCTTACTCGGTCGTGCCTACATACACCTACTAAAACTGTGCATCGCTCATGCAGTACCACATATATATGCCTTCCTTTTACTCCTTAATGTTTCTTTTAATGAATGAATAATTTATAAATATGCTACTTTACGAAAAATTCTGTACTTTAACGAATTGAGCAGAATTTTCAGAATTTAGTATGTAGAATTTTTTATTTGCAGTCCAAGCCAGCTTTAATATTTTAAGACAAACTATATGTTGGTACGTTAAAACATTATCTTCTTTTAAACAGATGCTGCTCAAAAAAATTATTAAAAACATTTTGGTTTCAACCAAATTATTTATGAATTTTTTAGCAGTATATAGTTACACATGTGTACATACAGTCCAAAAAAATTGTTTTGCTGTAAGAAAATATTAATAAATTTTATTATGAGAAAATATGCGTTGGACACACATGATTTTTTTATTCTTATTTTTGCAAAGCGATAATCTTTGTCTTGGATTTCACAGTCATAGAAACAATGCAGGGGTATCGAGCAAAGATGAATTCTATTTGGGTAATAAGAGAAACCGTAGTTTATGTACCTACTTAACTTAAGCTTGCTTATACATGCGATGCGTTACAACGACTCAGTATCGTGACTCACAGCTAACAGTTTATTGTAGGCTCAACCAAGTGAGATGACGGCAAGACTTGATACAGTGCCAAAAACTGCTTTACGTGGGTAAAAATCATTATGGCTTACGAAGGTAACAAGAACAACTGAGCGAGCAGGCGGCATGAGCTGATACAGTGCCAGGCAGCACTACATGGCGTGACAACTCGTCACAGCCTACGGAAATAATAGCCTGGACGACCGTACTGATAACAAGCCACCACCCCGATATAGTACTTGTGCTCTCTTTTAGGTACGTGCGTCTCTGTGCAGGGACGTGTTATGGGCTCTGTGTGTAGTTTTGCATCTACACTGAAAAAACTATGGCCCGTTGCTCAGTGGGACAAACGTAAGTATTTTTATTTTAACGCACTTTCTAAAGTCAATTTTTATAGAATTGAAACTTTTTGTTATTTTAATTTTCGTCGGAAAATTCCCTATTGATTTTTCTGGCTCTTTTTTTTATTCAAGACCTTTATTTTCAGTTATTTCTCACATAACCTATGAAGAAAAAAATTATTGATAACCTTTTGATCATATTGATTCAATCACTATCAAAAACACATTAATTCTTAAATGCAAGAGTTTTTAAAGTCACAAATTATATATTTGCAGTCAAATATAAAATTCAATATAGTGGAATTAAAATAGCAGCCTTAGGAAATAAGTTTTTCTTCAAAAGCACCAGATTATATAAAAATGGATAAGTAGAGATTTTTAAGGTCACTGGTCGTTGATTAGTCATTAGATCCATAAAATTTGAAATGGCCAATCGAGGATAGCGAATAAAGTTTTGTATAATATATTATACAATTGTTTTTAAAACCGATATTTGATACATTTCAAGGATACTAACAACGTATAAATTGCCAAAAAAATATAAGGCTGATATTCATGCAGTCATGTTTAAGTTTCAATAACCTAATTTTTTTAAGGTATAATATGTATTTTCACAAAATAACTATTTTTGTTTTCTATTTGTTCAGTTGACTACTGCAATAATAATAAATTTATAAAAATGTTTGTATTTTGACTTTTTTTTAAATCGCTCATTGTGAATTTAATATCGTATGTATGATTAAAAATGACAGAATAGATAAGGGCTGAGATCGATAAGAAAAAATTACACATGGCAAATAGGGATAACATACAGCAGATCGATGTAGGATTACATATCATAACTTTATACAACAGAAGATCCTAGAGACGTACAAACAGACGTTATATTATTGCTTCGATTTTTCGTTGTATTCTACGTATAATAAATAATAATATTGCATAAGAATAAAATGATCCTGAACTCGCTAAAATATGCCTTAAATTTCACCAGTAAGTGTACTACTATATCGCATGGCTAAGTGCATTTGCAATACGCAGAGCGATCATTATAGAAAGTCAACAAAAATTTTGAAAGAATGTTTTTTTTTAAAGTAGTCGAAACGAGTCCCTATATACTATTTTAGGTGATTGCAAAAGTTTTTGGTATTAGAATTATAAAGTTATTCTATTACAATTTACAGCATATAAATGATAGATTTTTTTTTTATTTCTTAAGAAAGTTTTTTAAAGTAGTACTCATTTACATCATTCAATAATCTTGAATGTCAACTATGGAACCTCATCGTAGAGTTTGCTGCTAAAGTTTAGTGTACCTTATCTCTTAAATACGTTTCACGTGAAGCACTTTGTCTTCCCCATCGCAGATTTATTTGTAAAATTTTATTTTGATATTATACGTCAAATCCACGTAGAGTCTACATAAACTTTCCGTGGCATATCAACGTTTGATATACTTATGGAAACTTTGAGTAAGAAATTAGAAGAACGTATACATGATACTTGCTCATGTGAATTAAATAAATAAATTCCACTACCATTGATATAATTTTGGTACTTGGTAATCATGCCCTTTTTTAAACTAAGTTGGAGGCCGTTTACTTATTTAAAAGTATTTTTAATTAGATACGAAATAATCAAAATTTAAAAAAAACTTTACGTTGACGATTGATGTTTTTTGCTTACATAAAAAGTTATTTTAAGCACTAACAAAATGTGTCATGATAAATTACAAATAATTTTCGCATTATACAAGAATGTTTTGAGTATTTTATGGACTGTGAAGCAGGATATCCTTTTAATAGTCTAGGTTGATAGAAGAGATCGCAGTAATTTTTTTCCGTGCTTCGACCAGCAGCAATGACTTTACAGTGATAATTTTCCCTAGCAAGCTTCTGAAAGGAACAATAAAAATCAGTGTAGAAAGTGAGAGGGAAGTCGAAGATTGGGCTAGAAGCAGCAGATCTTTCTGTCTGGTCAGCCCTTTTGTTCCCAAAAATACCAATGTAAGAGTATCCAGAAAATCTTAGTTTTTGAGTTGAAGCAATCTTGAGAGAGTTAGAAGTGATGTGTATTAATCTGGAAAAAATAGGATTAATATAAGACCAAGGTCTGTTGGAAGAAAGCGCCATCGCCATGAAGATACTTAATAAGTCTACAAATGTGAAATTTATAGTTGGGATTATCTAGGGCAAGATCACCCTTTTAATGAATTGCAGCTGATCCCTGGTAGCCTCGACTTGCGCACGAGCAGTACGCAAGACTTACGTACTGGTAGCTTCTGCAGATTTGCGGCAGATTTGCAATAGACGAGTGCGTTGGCTTATTGCGGGAGACTTGCGCAAGTCTTACGTTCAGTAAAGTTCGAAAGCCAAATGCCCTTATCGCATGGCAACTTGCAGCAAATTTGTGACAGCATCTAGTATGGTGTAAGATCCTGTAATTTATATTGTTATTTTTCGTCTACAAAAATAAAAAATTCATTGGAACTGCTGGGCATACAAAAAAAATACATTTTATATGCAATAAAAAAAAGTCTTCCGCACAAATACAACGCACTTATCAGCCGAAAGTCTACCGCAAATCTGCTGCAAGTTACCATTTGGTATACAAGCATTCGGCTTTTGCAATCTATGTAACGTAAGACTTGCATAAGTCTTCCACAAGAAGCTAATGCACTCGTCTGACACAAATCTGCCGCAAATTTGCAAAAGCAGACAGTACGTGAGTCCTACGGAAGCATACAAACGACATAAGCTTTACCCAAGAATTGCGTGAAACTTGCACAGACAATGCTACAAGTGATATATCATCTGAAATTTCATCTAAAATGTCATCTAAAATGTCAGCTGATATGTCATGCTGATATGTCATTTGCAGCTTACCACAAAATGTTAAAATTATTAAAAAATAATCTTTGATTCTGCAGTTTTCCAATTAGTTGTACCATCCACATGATACATCAAAAAACGTACCGTTCAAACCTATACAAAAGTTATTTTGTACACCAGAAATTAAAAAAAAAGTTTACATGATATGTCACTTGACATATCAGCTGACATATCAGCTCGCATACCACCTGACACTTAAAAAAACAAGGAAAAAAAAATTGAAATTACCACAATTCAGGGTCAAAAGATACGTTTTTTGATGTATCATACGAATGGTACAACACATAGAAAATTTGCCATTAATAAAATTAAATATAATACTACCTCCCATCGCTAAAGTAATCTCAGGGGAACGTACATCAAAATTAATATGATTAATTCCTGAAAAACTTATTGGGAAATTAAATGTTTCCGAAGCGTAATTTTCATGCTATTATTCAAATCGATGTCACATCATGGTCACGTAGAAACATCTAAATTGTTAAAGGTTTACTGCCTCACAGTTGCATGACGTCACATTAAGTCAAGACGACATTTTAACATATTTGAATACGCTTTGTCCAAAATCTAAAGCAGACTATGGGAGCCAGTTACTAAGCATATAACTTAAAAATATTTCATTCTAAATAACCAGAATCCTTCAAGCAACGTAAGAAAATCCGTCAAAAGTAATTTATGGTGTTTTGAGGTTATATTATTCTTAATAAGTAGTACATAATCATACGGTGATTTCTGGTATTGAAAATAAAAAGGTTAGTTCGGTTTTTTGCTCACCCAAAAAAACCAAATAAACCCTAGAATATTCAGAAGTTCTGACGTCATAGCATGTGACAACTGTTTGAATATGAATTAAAATTTCAATAAATAATTATATTTTTATTGCACCATATAAAAAAAAAAACTGTCTAACACGGATACTCCGTGGACCCCCTACTATCAATAAAAAAATGATTTAGAAACTGGCCCGTTCTCTATTTGTCACTCCAGAGTGCTAAAAACTGCTAAATTAAGGATTTCGTTCATTGATTTAAATATTTTGTAATAAGCTGGGGACGTCATATTGGCCTAAAATATTAGCTGAACTGTCAGATGAAATTTCAGATGACATATCAGCTGACATTTATCAGAAAAGCAAGAGCATCTTCTAAATATATAGGCCTTCGGCTGTCCCGGCTGCCGAAGTCCACGTGAACTTGTCCAAGGGGAGTACAAGATATAAAAATGCTTATTTTACTTTCTACCATCTTCAAATTACATCTGACATTATTTAATCATGAAGACTTGAATAAATTTGAATTTAAAAAAATTCCTAATTACGATGTACATCATGGCACTTTATATGTTTCTTCAAACTATTTGACCTCTTAAAACATTTATTACATTTCTTCCAAGTGTTTTGTTCACATTGTTATTTGCAAAGAATTTTGAAAATTAAAAATGTAACATGACGTCACATACTTTATCAAAAATAATATCAATTTAAAAATCATGTAACATGAATTCCATAGAAATAGCTGTCTCCTTTAAAATATTGTAAGTAATGTTTTTAATTGTTCTTAAATCTCTAAAATATGTTTAACCTGATAGTTTAATTAATATAAATATAAAAAAAATCTCTTAATCCTTTGGTAAAATCACATTTAATTTACAAGTAATAACATTTTTTTCTCGAACGCTTGTGTCTGTACCATTGTTTTCTTGTATTATCAAATGTATGCGATTCAGAAATGTATCTATATTCGACGGATTTTAAACTCTCATCAACTTTGTTCAATTTAGATTATATTGTTGAAGGCGTGTTTCAATTTTTAAATGATTTTTTAATTTTTCTTCCTTCAAAATAATTTTTTTTTTATGGTCAATGTAAGTGGACAAATAAAAATTAGAGGAAATGATGTGGAAGATAGCCCAAATAAGTTTAGTTTGTTTCATAAGAAGCTAAGAAGAGGTGTGTGGTAGCAGGGTAGTGGAAGACAAATTTAAAAATCCCATAACAATATCGGATAGATACGTGATTCGAGTGGATAGCTAGGTAAGAAGAGGCAGGAGCTCAGTAAAAATTGTGGGGGAGATAAGAGAGTCAGAGGAAGATAACCCAAATATTGGTTAAAAATCGCGCAAAAATAAACGATGAACTACGTTATTTGAGGAAGATGTAGGGAAGCTAAGGGAGTGGGACTTATACACTATAAAACTGTATCATGTAAGAATACATATGTATATCTTGCTATATCATATAGTAGATTCGTGTAAAGTGGAAGAAATTCCCCCCCCCCTGCCACACCCTACTCGTCGACCCACCTTATTTATACTCCTAGCAGAGTTTTGTCGAGTAATAAGGTAGAAATATGCTACTTTTGCCCATATTCTTATTGCTACTGTGACCCACCACGCTCTTCCACGCTCTTCTCGCCTCCCTTTTCGATTGGCCCCCACAGACCCCTCTTGGCCCCCTCACGACCGCCCTCGCCCCCCACGGTATAGGGTAAAAGTATGTTATTTTTTCCATGTTGGTAAATAGTTAAGCTTCCCCACAGCCTACCTAAATTTTTATCAAGGCCCCCCACATCCCCTCTTGTCCCTAATTGTAGTTACGATATACCTGATTAACCTAACAGTATGAATTTTTCACCCGTGGCTTACGCTCATGGATCCCCGATCATGGCCGAAGTTACCCGTAAAGGATGAATATCCCAATAACACAACAACCCTCTAACATTGTCGAACACTTCCGAGAACGACCGAGTGCAGCCGAAGCCGCTTCTCCCGTTGCATATCACCATACATCACCCGACAAAAGGAACTAAACAATCTGAACACCCCAATAACCTTCTGATATCACGAACATTGCCGGGAACAACTGATTGCAGCCGAAGCTTGCAGCCAATTCAGTTACAGTTTGAGGAATAGTTTTATATTACTCATATACAGCGTATGAGGCATGTCAAATAATGTTTCAACTATATATCTATTGTATATTGCCCACGCCCTAGATGGCTTAGTAGTTAGTATGCTAGCTTTCTAGCCTGACAGACTCTCGAGACAAAACGGGTTCGATTCTCGTCGAAAAATTTTCGAGAATCTCGATTCTCGGACTTTTTTCGGTGGGAAAAGTACCCGTGGCACCGAAAACACATTCTCTCGATTCTAGCGGACTGACTGCAGTTTCTCCTGATGATGCCTGTACCTGGGGGGCAATCCCTCCTTGTCGTTGGCACGCCTTAACGCTGGGTCGGTGGGTTCCCGCCAATTCCCATCAGGGAAGCCAGAAGCAGGTCGTCCTGGTGAATGGGTCACCGGCGAGTCACTTCTGGGGGGGGAGGGTAAGCACCTGGGCTTAGCAGTTTATCCAGTGATGTCACTATGAGCCCTGCAACTATCGGTGTGGTTGGGCTGATGATCTATGAATGAATTATCTTCGTTCATACGTCTGATGCCTGACCGGGATGTGTTTCTCTCTCCTTTCCGTCGTACCTAAGGCTGTTTTACCACCTCAATATTCCGAGTTTTACCCTGATCCGTATAGTACCGACCAGATTCCTCCCTTGGTCTCTTGATCGGTCATCAAACTTCGCCGTTATTTCTCATCTTTACACTGTTTTTCTGCTTCTATCTCTTCTTTCCTGTTTCAACACCTATATCAGAGTAATAGTCCAACAGACTGGCTCTCTCTTGTGGCGAATGGTTTTAGTCGGTAGGAACCCGTGATGATAAGCATCACGTAGTGTTATTACACTATGAGCCAGCGTAAATCCGACACTACCTCTATGGTAGCCATGTTGCACGTAGAGGAGTCTTTAGAAAATCTCCTCTTTCCCGCTATCAAACCAAAAAAAATAAATCTTATTGCCCACTATGCCATGCCTGACCTGCCACAGTTCTCCAGGGACTGTTCACGCTTGCAATCAACTAAATTCCAAATACACTGGAAGCATTAATTCAGTTGGCCTTGATGCTTATTACTATTAGAACTCATTAACTGGTCGTTCGTGCTGAGAATGATTTTGACAATAAACTAAATTTCAAATGCACTTGAAGCATTCATTTAGTTAGCCGTGATGCTCAAAATTATTAAAACACATTAATTCCGCAATATTAATCACAGAAATATAGCAAACACTAAATGATTCAACTAATGGTATCTCGGAGTTCAACAATAAAAATTTTACTAAACTCTATAATTATGTATGCCAATGTCTAGCAATGTATGTCGACTCTGAGAAAAAATATCTCTTTATCAACCATTATCACAAAATTTCCAGATATATAGAAAAAAAAAAAATAATATTATGAAAATTAAAAAAATTACAGAAGGAAAGGTAATTTTTTACTCTTTAGTGGTTATAACAATTTTAACAAGATTTCATAAATATAAGTCCATTGCTACATGGCGGATGTTAGGGGGGTTGGCATGTGGAGAGCGCAGGGGGCGAAGCCCTACTAGTATAAATGCGTACAAACATAAATAATAAAAATGATTACATAAAATCTTGTTTGAAAATCGAAAAAGTATAGTTAATAAATGAAAAAATTCCACTCACTTAGCAAATAATTATTCCTAATTCACTACAAATGAACAACTCTAATTGGTATTTAAGTTGAAAATTCACGCATATGTATACGCATATAATATTTATATAATCATGCTTATTACAGAAATAAATTAGAGTTTCATTTTGGTGTTTATTTAACAATTTTAAATCAAATATAAATGCATGTTCATAATAAGATAATATTTTAAAATATTTTTTTTAGGTTTGGGTGTTCAAATTTTTTTTTTTTTTTCTCTCTATTCCTATTACAAGTTTTGATATCATTTTACATTCCCGTTTCTTGTGCCAAACCTATTTAAAATTGATATCCCCTTGAATAATTACTAATTGTTTTGCAATAGAATGTAGTGCGCCATTGATTCAACATAGTTTATTATCACGGAACTTTATATATTAACATAAAAATTTTTAGATTTTCTTTTGATATTGACATAATATTTGAATTTATAACGCACAAAATATCATTTTTCTTTTGACGTTGGATCAACTGATCCTTATTTCCGTATAGAAATATCCTATACATCACCATAAATTATAACCCTTTCGCATATCTCTCCATTATCTTTTAATCATATATTTCTGACTGAGATTATTATTTAATGTGCTATTGTTTTCCTTTTCACATAGCAATATGTGCTTCATGTTTGTTTTTTCATTGCAGATGTAACCGTCCATCACTTAAAACCCATTTTCTTTCGTGCTTTCTAAATTCTCAAATCTCTGCCTAAATCATTGTTCTTTTAAACTTTCTTGTATGCTTTCTATTTTCTGTAGTATTCTTTTCAATTATTTTATTGAATCTTTATATTTGATTGATGTTGTAATAGTCAATTTTCCTTAATTTTTCAGTATTTTACGATAAATAAAAGTCTTTCTTCTCTTTTAAAATTCTCTTTGATTTTTTTAAGTCTATTTTCCTCGGTTACTCTACTTTTTCATATAATAATTTAATTTCTTTACCTAATTTTGTTGGGGTTTTATTGATTACGCCTCCTTATTTTTCCATTAATCAGACGTGCGGCCACCTGCTCTTGTCCAGTTTTTAAATGTGGAAAGGGTAAATTTCTGCTTTTTTCCTTACGTCTATCTCTAGGCCAACCTTTCCCACCACCATTTTTATGTATATCCTGGTGTGTTTGCATTTAAGATAAACTTTTTTTTTAAATTGTCATCTTTTTTTCTCTTTCTTTTTCTGTCCCAGCTCCAAATCTATGCCTAAACTTCTTGCCTCCATTTTAAATACATATTCTTATGTCTTTGCATTATAATCCATTATCATATTTGAGATTATCTATCTATTTTTTCTACAGATTTTGTTCTTTGATCATACGCAAGTCTTCGATTTTTATAGGCAATGTAATTTTATCATTTAATCAATGAAAAATAATCTTTAATCAAACTTTCTACTTGTGCCCTTTTGCTTAAGCCTCAAACGTCGTTGACTCTTCTTTGCATTGTACCTGTCTTTTTTTCTTCGTGCCACGGAAAGCTATTTTTTGTTTAGAACCACACTTCTAGGTCCATACGAGGTGTCTTGAAAATGTCATTGGACAATATCTAAAAACTACTAATTGGATCAAAATTTGGTACATGCGTTTTTGTTTGTCTTGACTAGCTCAATTGCATGGTATTTTTTTCCTAGAACATTTGCGAAACATCTAGTATAATCGTTTACATTTTTAATACCTCTTCTCCAGATTAAAACAGATCATATCATATAACTTCTGCAAACCTTAAAATGAAGATTTTTGGTTTTTCCAAATCTACTTATCGTCTTATATCCACTATATATTTATTTAGGTGTACCGAGCTTCATTGCTACTCTTTTCTCACCGGCTTTACTGTTTTAGATAATGTTATTAGCTTCTAGCCCATGTTAACCTGTAATTTTGTTGACCTATAGTTTATTTTAAACATTTTTACTATTTTTATAACCATTCCTATTTTCTCTGATTTTATACAGAACACTTATCTATTGATGTTACCAAATGCTGTTTTGAAGTCTACAACGACAGTACATAATTAGTATTCTTTTCCTATTGTTTGCTTCTAATTAAACTATCAAGTACAAAAATATGCTTCTGTTTTCTTGTTTTTGCTCTAAAGGCAGTCTGACTATCATTTATTATTTAACACTCTAATACCCATTCTTACACTCTATCAGAAATTATAGAGAGAGTCTAAGGGGGGGGGGGGGGGGCCAAGAAAACCCAAAATCAAAAAGTGTTAAAGACGCCAGAGGATTATGAAAGATTGGAAGCTTTAAAGGAGGTATTCTACATTATAGCTTTATTATTTTTTTTATGCTTTTCTTCGAGGGCGTGGAGGGGGTATGGCTCAACTTTTTTTAATTACAGGAAAAACCACAAGAGTCTCCTTTTTTTTGCGAGCGTAAAGGATACGTTGGAGACTGTGGCATAGCAAGGGAGGCATGCTAGGCAATAGAAATTAAAGACGAAGTTAAAACGTTTATTGAACATGCCTTATAATCAGTACAGTAGTTATTGGAAGTTATTTCTCAAACTTTAATTTAATTAGTTTCGTGAGACGATTAGTGAGAGCGCAGTAAAATATACTTAATGATTTTATAGATAGCGAAATACGGTTAGACAATCTTCAATTCATTGAAAAATTTTAGGAAAATAAAAGCGAAAACCACACTGTAAATATAGACCCGAACCTTATATAACTTAGTATTTGGAATTTTATATTTTAGATATATTGTTAGGATAAAAAATAGATGTTCTAAATGCAATCTACGTGGTGCATCCGTCTATTTTTCAAATAAGTATCGCGAGCCACACAGAAAATTTACAGGGGCTGTGAAGAATCGGCTTCGGCTGCAATAAGTCCTTTCCAATAATGTTCTATAACGTTAGAGGGTTAAAGGGGTCATTGGGTTATTGACTTTTATTAGGTAATCTATAGGAATAAGCAACATTAGAGCGTTTTTAGTTGCTGTCGATCATTCTCTGCAGTGTTCGACAATGTAAGAGGGTTGTTGGGGTCATTAGCTTATCGATTTATTTCGGGTGACTTCGATCATAATAGGTTGATCACGGTAATAAGCAAGGGGAGAAGCAGCTTTAGCTGCAACCACCTGTTCGTGGCAGTGTTTGATAATGTTAGAGGATTATTGGGGTAATTACATTATTGGTTTGTTTTGTTCGATTTCGGCTATCTTCGGGTGAGGTGGTAAAGAGGCTATGGGGTTGTAGGGGGGGGGGATTCCAACTAACAAAAATGACGGAAAAATAAAGGTAATTTCTCCATTTTTTAAGGAATGACTAAGGGGGGAGGGGGGGTGAGAAGGTCTTGACCCCAATATCGTTGGCCCAATTTTACAGAGAAATGAAGCTAATTTTCCCTCATTTTTCCGGTGAGCGAGGGCGGTGCGGATGCGATTCTAAGTGGCAGCTATAAGGGGCAAAAGGGGGGTGGGAGTCACCTTCCAAATAACTCTTAACTATAGGACTCTACCTTACAATATATAGTAAATTTGTGTAAGGCGTAAAAAATAGCCCCCTTCACCTCCCCCCATGCCCCCTAACTAGACTTTTTGAAATAAATTTTGTGTAAAGATCAGCTAAAAACCAGCCTATTCTTTAACTCTTTTACAGACAATGTAATCCCTTCACACCTGCCTTGCCATCTACATCCCTCCATGCCACCGACACTGTTTTTGCGGCCCCTACAGTGGCCTTACTGCCCTCCTACGCCCTTCCGCAAAATCAAGGAAAACTCTTTCGTTTTCTCCCTTATTATTAACATGTTTAGCCCCCCCGCCCCCCCCCCCCCCCCCCCCCCTGCCCCCCCCCCACCCCCCCTCCCCCCCCCCCCCCCCCCCCCCGCCCCTCCCCCCCTTCCCCCTATCCTCCCCCCCCCCCTCGCCGCCAATTTTTCCTATTAGATGCCCCCCCCCCCCCCACATTACTCTTTGCCTCTTATGTTAGTTACAATATACCTTATTCGCCTATCAATATGCATTTTTCACCAGCAACTTACGTCCATAGACCCCTGGTGATGGCCAAAGATACTCGAAAGAAATCAATATCCCACAAGAACACTTAAACATAGTCAAACACTGTCAAGAACGACCAAATGCAGCCGATGAAGGTAAATAAGGATGCAGTGTCTGCTCCAGTAAAATTAAGGCATCTTAAGGCCATCACAAAACAGACCAAGACCAGTACTGTTGCGTGGTCTCTATCAGGTTGCTGGACAAAGTAGCTTCATTGATTCGCCCTCACTCAGTCCCTTTTTTTATTTAAGAATAGCAAAGCCCGTGTGCTTGTAGAACTAACAGCAGCAAACAAGCTGGCACCTTATTAGATGCACGTAGACTATAGAGTATCTTTATCAGATTACGATTTTGGAATTGTTTTGAGACACTAGTAAATCCCGAGTATTTTGCTGTATGTAAAGTGATAGCCAACTAAATAGTACTGCCAGGTGCAGTGTCACAATGTGAATTAATGAACATCGTTATCCGAAGTGGAAAACATTTGTCTTTAGCATTTTTCAGTCACCCCATAATTTCTACATGATTTTAGGCTTCAAACCCTTTTCTTATAGCATGAAAACCAGTGATGACCAAGTTAAGCCTGTCATTATAATTTCTAGCAACGGGGGTCCAAACCACAACATACGATGTAGCCCATGCTATAGATTACTTTAAAAGCATGATCTGGACAGTAACTTTATAGTCAATAATTCTCTTGGAAGAAATGCTTTTAACAGAGTAGAGAAGTGCATCGCTCCACTGATCCAAGAGCTTAGTGTTTTAGTTTAACCTCACGATTCGTGCGAAACCAACCTCGCCGTAAGTGGCGAAACTATTGACGCTTAGCTCAAGAGAGAAAACTTCAAGATAGCAGTGGGAGTTCTGGCCTAGAAATGGTCCTTTTCGTGTATTGACAGTGACGGTGTAGTTGCTACGTATATTAAGCCGGGAGAGACACAACTATTAATCCCCTTGAGCTACTATCCACAGAAAAGTACGACAAGCATATGCTATAGACTGTAGAGTGTCTCAAAAAAACCGACTATTTTTTTTTTTTTAAGGAACATTGAAAAACCGTCAGAGTATCCCAAAAAACAGACCCTGTGAAAATTAGAGCT
>JAPYYV010000346.1:0-37500 GCA_030522625.1 Copidosoma aretas
GTACAAGTGGTTTGGTTTTTGTGTATTTTTATTTTTTTTTTTTTGTGGTGCTGTGTTATCATCTTCACCATAATAATTATGATTATCATCAATATGATCATGATCATCACGGTAATATTGATTAATATTATCCCCATCATTATCATTAGCGTCATTATTGTCTACATCATCATTGACATTATCATAATCTTTATAATAATCATCGTAAACATCGTCATCATTACCATCATTCTCATCATTATCATTATTATTGAGATGATCATTATCGTTGACATCGTCATCATTATCTTCATTATCATCAACATGATCATTATCACTATTGTCATAATTACTATTATCACAATAATTATTTTCACTATAGTCGTCATATTTGCCATCGTCTTGATCATTAGCATTAATATCATTATTGTACTCATCATTATGATTATAACTATGATAATAATAATAATCGTCATCATCATCATTACCATCCTAATCATTATCATTACCATCTTTAGCGTTGCCGTCGTCATTATCATCATCGTCGATGTCATCATCATCATCATCGCCATCGCTTTCATCGTCATCATAATCACAATTATCATCATTATCATCATTATCGTTGTCGTCGTCATCCTTATCAAAAACCTTGGCATTATCATTACAATCATCATCATGATCAACATAATCATGACCACCATAATCATCATCAATATAAACATCAGCATCATTGTCCATACCGTTATTATCATCATCATCGTTGTCGCCGTCGTTATCATCATTATCATCATTATTATCATCACTATCATTTCTGTTATCATTATCATCCTTATCATTGTTAACATCGTCGTCGTCGTCATCATGACCATCATCATCATCATGATAAATATTTCCATTGTAATTATAGATAATTGAATAATCATTATCATCGTTGTCAACTTTATCATTATCATCTTCATAATCATCATCATCATCATCATTACCATTATCATTTTTATCATCATCGTCGTTAAGATCAATTTTTTGTTGTTGTCATCATTGCTATCATGATCATATCATCATTGCTATCATGACTATATCTTTCTTATTATTATTATGATCAGTTTAATAACGATCAACATCATTATTATCATTGCCATCATCATAACCAGCATAATTATCACCATTTTTAATATCATCCTCATCAATATCGTTATAATCATCATTATCATCGTCGTTGTCATCATCAGCATATTCATTATCATAATTGACATCATCATCACCATTATCATCATTAGAGTCTTTATCATCATCATCATCATTATCATCAACAACATAATTGTCATCATCATCATCAACATTATAATTACCGTCGTCGCAATCATCATCATTGTTTTTTTAATCATCGTCTTCATCGTCTTCGTAATCATCATCACCATTATTATCATCATCATTTTTACTGTGATTATGGTCATCATCATCGTCATTAAGATCGTCGTTGTCGTCATCACGACCATCATCAGCATCAGTATAGACATTACCACCGTCATTACTGATATTTTTATCATCATCATCGTAGTTGTCATCGTCGTCATCATCATCATCATCATCATCATCATCATCATCATTATCATCATCATCATCATCATAACCGTTATTATCAACGTTATTAGGGTCGTCAAGATCGTATTCATCATCGTCGTCATCATCAGCATCATCAACATCATTATCATCATCATCATCAACATCATCATCATCGTTGTCGCCATCTTTATCATTGTTTCCTTATCATCGTCTTTATCGTCGTCGTCATCCACATGATCAGCATAAACATGATTATTATCATCATCATTATGATAATGATCAACATGATCAATAATATCATAAATGATTTTATAATGATAATCATCATCATCAATATCATCATTACCATCATCATCAACATTATGAGCATTTGAAACATCATTATCACCATGAGCATCATCATAAGCATAATTATTACCATCATCGGCATCATCAATATGATGTTTATTATCATTAACATCATTATCGTTAACATCATTATGAACACTATTATTATCATCATTATAAACATTATCATCATCTTTACCGTTACTATCATCTTCACCGTCGTCGTTGTTATCGTCGTTGTCATCATTATCACCATAATCATCCTCATCATCATCATCACCGTTTTCATTATCATTATCATCGTCATCAAGATCATCGTCGTCATTATTATGTTTATCATCATCATCGTTATAAACATCACCATCATCGATAGCGATATTATTATCATCATCGTCATTGTCATCGTCGTCGTCAACATCATTATAATCTTCATCATCAACGTTGTCATTATCATCATTAGGGTTTTCAAGAGGGCCGAGGAAATCGCTGATTGGTCCAAAAAAAATCACTTCAACCTTAACCTTTTAAAAACCACGGTAATGATCTTGGGCAGCCCCAATCTTCTCTGTCGCATAGACCTCGATACAGCCCCTAGAGTCAACATAAATGATACACCACCTGAATATGTTACAGAACATAAGAATCTAGGCCTCTGGTTCACCTCCACATTAAGCTGGGATCGTCATGCGCGACATATCTCTGGCCGGATATTCGGGGCACTGCGGGCTCTTTGGTTTTGCCGTCGCAATCTTTCTTTCTCCGTGAGAAAGTGCCTCATTGAGCCTCTCATATTTCCCCACTTAGACTATATATCTGTGGCCTGTCATTCCACCACCTGCAATAATAATCTTAAGTTACACCGTTCTCTGAACGCCTGCCCTCGCTTCGTTTTCGGACACATCGCTCGTGGTGAGAGAGTCACCCCTTACCCGTTGGCACTCGGCTGGCTTTCTGTTAATCGACGGCGTGACTGGTTTCTAGGATCACTGGCTTTTACTATTAATTCCTTTAGCTGTCCACAATATTTGGCGATGTTTTTTATCTTACTCGAGGACCTGGATGTTGCTCTGCGGCGTACCACCCGACCTCGCCCCCAGCCTCTTGTATGCCCGCGGTCTCACACTGATACCTTCCGTAGATCATTCGTCATACAATCAGCCTTGCTATTGAATTCACGCGGCGTATTTGATTTTGATCGATCGTACCTGCACAGCTTTAAGAATTCTATTTTCATCGTCCTACTTGTAAAGGACATCACTGATTGGAAGCACTGCTTCCCTCCCACCAATCCCTAAATAATAAAAGGCCGTCCGTAACCTTTCCTAGATTCTAATCTATTTGCTTTAGTAATGATCGTACGTTAAGCACTGCTCCAACTATTACAACTACCACATAAATCCTTCTTTTTCACACTAACTCTCATAAATTCCTATTTCTCGCTTTATTTCTCTACTAATTATTTTTATCCCTATCACAACGCAAATTTTCCTGCTCTAATCATATTCGTATTTTTAAGTATTGCGTGATTGTATACATTTTGTTTGTATTATTACCTTACGACAGCAAAACTTATACCTCAGTATACACGATTTTAATTTATTTTTAATATATTTATATATTTATGTTACAATATTTTTAAGTACTTATTTATTTAATGTTTGGCAAACAAGGATCGTATATGAATGTTTTCACTGTAAATCTATATCTGTACCTGCGTCCCAAATGTTTATTTGTTTATTTATTTATTTATTTATCTTGTGTTGCGAGCTACTATGTATATTTACACTTAAGTAATTACTTTCAATGCGATTCAGTATCAGCATAAAATCTCCGTATTTAAGAAGCGACTTGTTTATTTATCTTAGATTTATAAACAATGTATTATTTATATTTAAAAGTGTTTGCGTTATAAACAGATAGTCAGCGTTTAATTTAATTGTATTATTAATTAATTAACCTAACGATCATGCACTGTAAATGTTCTGAAAATTGTATTTACCTGTATTCTCGATGAGAGCCAAACGGGGTTCTACCCCAAAGCTCTAATAAACGTCTATCTATCTATCTATCTATCAATCTATCTATCTATCTAATGATCTTTATCGTAATCTTTATCATTATTATTATGTCTATTATCATGATTCTTATCACCATTATTATTATGATCATCATTATCATCATCGGCATAATCAATGTTATTATAATTATTATTATCCTTATTATCATCATCATTTGGACTATCAATCAATCCGTGCTTCAAGACGGATCATAAAAGTATCCAAAGCATTAGCGTCGCGGACTGGTGACCGGTAAACAAAAGCGCGCGCGCGCACGTAGCACGCGCGTGAAGCCTGTTCGAGGACATTGACGAGCCGAGAAAACCAAGCGCACGGCAACGGCACCAGGTCTGTAAAAATCCAACCGAGCCTCAGTCGATCGTTAAGCCGAACGCATTCAAAAGTGTGCGGCTCGATACCAATCTTAATATAAAATTTTTTAATACTGCCGGGCAGTAGGTCGGGTTATGACACCAATGGTCTGTCGTGCGCGAGCGCAACATTCTACCGTACGGGCCTTTGACCGCAACACCCAACGGGTCGCGACGTCTTACCAGGAGAGAAGTGCACGCCAGCATGATCGTTCATGACGCAGTAATCACGTTCCACGCACGCGCTAAATACCCGAAAGCATCGCACGAACGAGCATCACGAATCACACGCAAGCCAAGTAGCCGCTGACGCTGAATCTCTCTATTCGAACTTTTGGATTTTTCAGGTTTACCTCTGAACGGTTTTTATGTACTCTTGAACTCTCTCTTTAAAGTTTTTTTTCAACTTTCCCTCACGGTACTTGTTCGCTATCGGTTCGTGGTCATATTTAGTCTTAGATGGAGCTTACCAGTAACTTAGAGCTGCACTCTTAAGCAACCCGACTCTAGCGAGAGTTTCTCCCGCGGCGCTCTTCGGTCACTACGGGCCTGGCACCCTCTACGGGTAAGTGGCCCCGTTCAAGATAGACTTGGACGCGTAACGACACCACGGGATAATCGAACCCTTCCGAACACCAAATTTTCCGACGGCAGAATCGTGGGATTTAGTGCTGGGCTCTTTCCTGTTCGCTTGCCACTAATTGGGAAATCTTAATTAGTTTCTTTTTCTCCGCTTAATAATATAGTTGAATTTAGCGGTTAATCTCTTCTGCTCTAAGGTCGTCAATGATAATAATAAAAAAAATTATTTTGCATTTATTATTCTCTTTCAAACGTGCACACACCAAACTAGCAGTAACGATAGTCCAGAGGTGTGTATACTCCGATAAATGAAATAATTGCGGCTTTTTTTGTTATCGTCGCTTTTTTTTTTAATTTCCCGCGCATTGCACAGGCTCGTGTACGTACTGTCGGTCCGCCCGTCAGATGATTTTTGTGTCATCTGCAAAAGAGCTCCGGGACTCAAACACACGAACGAACGAACGACGGCATGTTTGAGAAACAACGATCACGACGCAACGACGTGATCGACCATTTTCAACAATATTTTTTTTAATCTTCTTTTTTGGACAGCACCATCGGATACATATATTTTCTCGTTTTCGTGTAGCGTTAATTTTAAGCGACGCATTTTTTACGAACACTCTGTAATTTGTTTGCCCTTGTCAATTTTATTTCTGATTGCTCTCGAAGTTTTGAGCTCAGACACGTCAAAAATACAGGACAAGCAGTCTAATTAAATTTATCAAACGACCCTTAGCCAGACGTGGTTCAGAAAATATATCCAAGGACCGAAATGTGCATTTGATGTGTCGATGTTTGAGTGCCCTGCAGTTCCCAAGTTAACGCGCAATTAGCTGCGTTCTTCATCGACCCACGAGCCAGGTGATCCGACGTTCAGAGAAATCATTTTTCTGTTTCTTGTATCTCGACAATTAAGAAAGTTTCTTGATCTTTTTCCATGGGTTTTTTTCGTCAGCCACCCCTGAAGGAGAAGTTTTTGTTTTGCTTTTCAAACAAATTGTCACGAGGCAAAGCGCTTACGACCATTACTTTGTTTTGTGGGCCATATAATACTGCTGCTGCTGCTACTGCTGCTACTTATACTGCTACCTAATTTAAACCACATTTTCAAGAGAGTTGAAGTTAAAGAGAGAAGGAGAGAGAGAGAGAGCAAGCAAGCGAACGAGCATACGATGTCGTTGAAGCGCCACGAATCATACTAAAAATTAATTAATACTCGTGGTAACTTTTACGTAGTTAAATTCAAAACTATGACACAGAATCTCGACTCAACTGGGCATACAGTCATTCAAAAACCTTGAACGCACACGTTCCTTTTGGCTCAGCCATTCGCGCGCAAAACACAAGCGGGAGCGCGATCACCACGGGCAAGACTATGGTCAAGGAGACGATCAATCGCTACGTTCGTAAACAAACTTAGAACTATCTATCTCAGCACAAGTTTCAAAATAGTCGAGTTATGTTCTCGTTTGGTCGTTGCGTCATACATGTTAGATTGGCCTATATCCATTCTCTACTCTTGGCACTCGCGCACCGAGAGAGAAAGAGAAAAATAACCGAAACTACATTTGGACAAATAGACATTGCGTGCTTCCGTGCGAACGTTACCGATCCTTCTGCAGATTCTTCTACGAAAATCTTGTTATGACTTTTACTTTCTCTAAATGATGAAGTTTAGTCATCTTCCCAGCGCAATCAGCAACACAACGAGTACGTTACCGCGCGCCAGTTGGAACATCTCACTAAATGATTCAATCGGTAGTAGCGATGGGTGGTGTATACAAAGGGCAGGAAAGTAATAAACGCAAGCTTATGACTTGCGCTTACTGGGAATTTCTCGCTTATGGGGAATAATTGCAAGCCCGAATCCTTAGTATGGAGGAGGTTCAGCGGAATACCTGGGCACCCGGGCCTTTTGGCCAGGAAGGTCACGCTGATTGCTCCAGTGTAGCGTGCGTGCGGCCCAGAACATCTAAGGGCATTACAGAGCTGTTATTGCTCAATCTTTTGCGGCTAGACGCAGCCTGTCCCTCTGAGAAGATTTTTGTGTACGTCGGTAGTAAAAACCGAGAACCACCGTCAGCCCTGCGCGATGCAGACGTTGCCGCCAAACGCCGCTCAAAGGATACGACGGGGCCTCAGCCTTCGAGATATTAGAAGTGACGCATATTTAGTAGGCTCAAGTCTCGTTCGTTATCGAAATTAACCAGACATATCGCTCCACCAACCAAGAACGGCTATGCACCACCACCCACCGAATCAAGAAAAACCTATCAATCTGTCAATCCTTTTGGTGTCCGGGCCTGGTGAGGTTTCCCGTGTTGAGTCAAGTTAAGTCGCAGGCTCCACTCTTGGTGGTGCCATTTCGTCAATTCCTTTAAGTTTTAGCTCTGCAACCATACTTCCCCTGGAACCCAAAAGTTTTGCGTTTCCGGAAGCTGACCTTCAAGTCATCGGAGGAACATCTACGGATCGCTAGCTGGCATCGTTTATGGTTAGAACTAGGGCGGTATATAATCGCCTTTGAGCCTCTAACTTTCGTACTTGATTAATAAAAACAGTTTTGCCAAATGTCTTTTCTTCTATCCGGCTTGCGACGTTCCCAGAATTTCACCTCTAATATCACAATACGGATGCCCTCATCTGTCCCTATTCTTTATTACCTCGGGGTCCCGAAAACCAACCAAATAGAACCGAGGTCCGATTCCATTATTTCATTCACTGGTCTTCAGGCATTAACAAGCTTGCTTTGAGCACTCTAATTTGTTTAAAGTCAACGCATTAGCCCAGCTCTACACTTGACTAGCCATGGGATACAGTTGGGCTGCCCTTGCGCACGTACGCAGCGCGCTAGCAAGCTACTGTAAAGCCACAACGTCAACACGTGCGACACGCACGCTCGTCCTAAGCCCGCCGTTAGGACGTCCCACAATCTGATCAGTTGAAGATTGCGAGCGATGAACCGATAGCCTTGCACACAGATTTAAGTACGAGCTTTTTAACCGCAACAACTTTAATATACGCTATTAGAGCTGAAATTACCGTGGTTTCTGGCACTAAACTTATCCTACAATGGATCCTCGTTAAGGGATTAGAAGTGTACTAATTTTGATTACGGGGCCTCGGATAAGTCCCGTATCGTTATTTTTCGTCACTACCTCCACGTGCCGAGTGTGGGTAATTTGCGTGCCTGCTGCCTTCCTTGGATGTAGTAACCGTTTTTTAGGCTCCCTCTCCGGAATCAAACCCTGATTCTCCGTTACCCGTTACAACCATGGTTAGCGCAGAACTTACCATCGACAGTTGTTAGGGCTGATATTTGACAGATGCGTTGCCGGTACAAGGACCTCGCGATCAGCCAACAGTTCTTCAGAGTCACCACGAACTTTTACGATGGACGAGAGCACACGCGTAAACGCTAATCCGCCACTCATTGGTGTTGATCTAATAAAAGCGCCCCTTCCATCTTTGGTCGGGAATCTGGTTTGAATGAATAAGCTTTAGAATTACCGCAGTTATCCAAGTAAATGTGGGTACGATCTAAGGAACCATACCTGATTAAATAAGCCATTCGCGGTTTCACCGTGATTTGGCATGCACTGAGACATGTAAGGCTTAATCTTTGAGACAATCATATAACTACGGGCAGAATTAGCCAGGGAGCTTTGTATTATGCACACCGATTGCTCTCTGCTGCTGCCTTAAAACAATTTTAAGGCGCAGCATACGACGGAAAAATAACTAAAGACAGCGACACATCCCCGGCCCCAATTCTCGTCGTGATCAAATACGTTCGTGTCTTTGTGAGCGCGTGTCATTTTGTGCAACAAGACGCTCGCCTGACACTTGCGTGATCGTGGCAAAATTATAACTGCCGTAGCACATAATATGCTTTCAACAGGACCGCCCACGAGGACTCGTCATCGGAACGATGTCGCCACCGCTTGATCAAAGGCAAAACGATGACGCAGCCAGTTCAAGCCTTGTGTGAACGATCAACAGTAAAAATGCACGGTACGCTCTTATGTGCCTTAGTAATTTGGAGCTAAGCTGCGAGTATGATCGTTCGACGATCATCAGTCTATTACGAGAAATTAGTAAAAACACCCAACAATAGAATCATTGACACAAGGACAATATTCAACGTTATGGTAATCGTATCAAAATAAATTTTATTTACGCTCGGAATCAAGTGAGTCGTTGCTCGGTAATCAACGTACCGCCGCGGCCAGCAGGCACTAGAGGCCAGCAACGGAACGGCAACACCAGAGGCACGAACTGCTTAAAGATCATTCTGTCAGATACGCTGATCCGCAATAATGCAGCAGAAATTAAATCCCAGCTCGCATAAATGCAAACCCTTCTATTAATCCCGAAGAGCCGTTTGGCACAGCGTGACAAAGCCCTCTATACCACCGTTTTATATGCCATACATCTAGCCTCATGCGTACGGACGATACATCCCTACGAAGGGCTTACAAGTTTGACTGCTACCCTGATACCGTACGCGACGCTTTATTTCTTCTTAGCTCGTTCTTGCGTCTCGATACCGGTTTTATGTCGAAGTATTTGCGATACATCCAGCTTCATACGTGCCCACGATACTTCTCTACCAAGGGCATACAAATTCATCCGCTACTCGGCTTTCCGTAAACGACTCCTCCTCTCTTCTTAGCTCGTTCTGACGTCTCGATACTAGTTGTATGTCCAAGTCTTTGCCATACATTCAGTCTCGTGTGTACCAACGAGATGTCCCTACCAAGGGCATATAAGTTCGTCCACTACCTGGCTTTCTGTAAACGACTCTTCCTTTCTTTGTAGCTCGTTCTTGCGTCTTAATACCAGTTGTATGCCCGAATCTTTGCCATACCGAATATTTTCCTTTTTTTTTCATTCTTCTCATCTTCTCTTTTGTTCTTTTTCTTACACGATTCTCTTATTTCCTTGATCTTTATCATTATAATCTCTTTACTATACAGTCAACTTAGTCCCTTTTATCGATCCATCAGATGGAGAGAAGCTCATAGGAACTAGTAGACTAAGTGTAGTCAAAGATTACCGACGGATTATTCTGAACTTTTGCTCCAGAGTTAGAAATTTTGGGTTTTGCCTAACCGACAAGTAAAATTCCCAAGCCAACGGCTGAGTCTCAACAGTTCGCAAAGTGGTAACTGCTCTCCCGAGTACAATACTCTGCCAGGTACCTAAGTCGTCTACAGAAGATTCCAAGTCTCGCCATTGAACTCGGTTTTAAAAACCCATGGTCAACCGTCAGATATTAACCCCCGACTCGCTCGGTGAGATCCCGAGGCTAGTGGCAATTTTGTAAACTTTGTCCGGCAATTCGGGCCCGTGCGATGACCCGGCCTCCCAAGAGAGTCCGGATCACCTAGTAATAAAAAGTTTTACATTGTTTTGAGCCTTTCGATTTACGAGACTCCTAAATATATCGTTGCCTCCTTTGACTAGAAAGAGGCATTCAGGCATAATCCCACGGATGGTAGCCTCGCACCACCGGCCGCTCGATCAAGTGCGTGAGCCAAATGTCCGAACCTGCAGTTCCTTTCGTACTAAGCAGGATTTTTATCGCAACGATAAAGTCTTCAGTAGGGTAAGACTAATATGTCTTATGACGGTCTGAGCCCAGCTCACGTTCCCTGTTTGCGGGTGAACAATCCGATGCTTGGTGAATTCTGCTTTGCAATGATAGGAAGAGCCGACATCGAAGGATCAACAAGCGACGTTGCTATAAATGCTTGGCTGCCACAAGCCAGTTCTCCCTGTTGTAACTTTTCTAACACCTGTTTTTGAAAATTTTTTAAGTGAAAAGGATCGATAGTCTGTGGTTTTGCAGTCTCTATGCGTACTAAATATCGAGATCAAGCCAGTTTTTGCTCTTTTGCTCTACGCAAGGTTTCTGTCCCCGCTGAACTGGCCTTAGGACACATTATAATATACATTATTACAGTATCTCTAAGAACCCTACTGTATACAGTAGAGAGCACATGATTTCTTGACCATCAAGCTCTTTATCTGACTTTAGTCCTCTCTCTTCTTCCTCTTCTTTCCGTTGCTGTTGACCGGTTAAAGCAACTTTATGCTGCCACGGTTCCGATGATCACACGTAACGCCAGCGTAGTTGTTTCTTGGGCATTTAAGAGTATTCCATACTTCTTGAGGGTCTTGACTGATCTACTGCTCCAGATCCCTCTTCAGCTGATGGTGGCTCCGATAACTTCTATTTCTTTTGCTGATGTTTCTTGCTTTACGATGTTGATGAGGCTTGCACTATCCTTGTAGAATTGAGTATTTCTTCTGTCCACAAGGTCCAGGTTTAAGCTGTCTGATACAACCTAGGCGTCAATTATTAGAGCCAGTCTCCCAAGAGTCGCTAGCAGGTCTGGTTTTCTTAGACCATAATCTGTTCTAAAACGCGGCTCTGCTTTCACCTTAAACCCCATGCGCAGAACTTTCGTCTTATGTAGCTCGCTACTGCGTAGTGTCGACGAATTCTGACCTCATGAGTACGGTGACATTGCTGCGAGATGTGGTTTAGCTCGACTCGTTCTCGACGTCGTAAGTAGTGCGTTTATGCGGGCCTTGATGGAGTTTACAAAGTCTCTACCGGACCGGAACTTAGTTGGCTTGGAGACCCATGGATGTTGTTTCTTGACCTTTTCCAAGTCTCCCAGAGCCCGTTCGTCCACACTCTGATGTAGAAGTTCCACTCCTCTTTTGTTTATTATAGCATTGGACACAAGCATAAGTCCCTGGTTTTTCAGACGGATACTCTCTTCAGCGATCTCTTTTTCCAGGTATGCATCGACTGCCACCCCTCCTGCTACCGTTGATCTTTGTAGAGCCTGAAGTCTTTTGAGTCGTTCAAGCGGGGCTTGCCAACGGGTCGACGTTAATCCCAGACTACCTTTCAGATTACTCGTGTGGCAGTACGCATTCGGACAGTCATGCAGCAGATGTAGCCACTGACGTACTTTTCTTATTAGTCTTGTATCCAGGATTATAAGGTATCCTATTGATACCTTGCCCAGGATAAGCTGGTAGAATAAACCAGGCATGATTTTGGTTCGTAGAGCCCTGAGTCTCTGCTGCGGTCTAGGTGGTGCCTTTAATAAAAGGGCTAACTGCTTGTACAGTTTTTCATTGATGTTTGTGTTTACTCGACCATCGGCATTAAAGTGGCCGCCGAAGTATTTCCATTCGTCTGTCCTCTTCAGCGTCAAGATGGTCTTACCCTCAATTTTAAAGAGATACCTAGTGTCCACTACCGTAATCTTCTGCCTTGGAATAGACTCAATGGCCAGTTTTGAGCACTTGGCAGCGTTAACGATGAGGCTAGCACGTTAACCTTTGAATCGGCTACTTTAATACCAATTTCTGATGGTATTTTTCTCAGAAGTTTATCTATGACGAAGTTGAAAAGCACGGGAGACAATAGATTGCCCTGCTTCACTCAATATTTCGGGAGAATTTTCTCTTAGCACCAGTTTCCGTGCTAAAGTACCATATGGCTTCTCTCATACATCGTCATGATATACTCTATCGACTCTCCTGGAATACCTTTTGCTGCTAAGTTGTTTTTCAGTGCTATAAAAGAGACACTGCCAAATGCTTTTGCCATGTACAGTATTGCGATAAAGGTCTTTTTCTTCTTCTCGTGCTGGTACTTGAGAAGAAGATCTAGCAGCATTATATTATCACAGCAGCCGTCCGTGGGACAAAAGGCTCCTTGTCTTCGATCAAGCTCAATGATATTCAGTCGATTTGTTAGAGCCTTATGCAAAGTATGCAGCAGAGCTGATGAGATCGTAATTGACCTATACTCGCCAGGTGAGACGGCTTCCTCTTTCTTGGCAATTAGGATAGTCTGTGAGACATAAGTCTTCCAGGAACCCCCCACACCACAAGAATAGGTTAAAGAGCCTTTGTAGTCACGCTATAGGTGCCTCTCGGATATTTTTAGTCTTTAGGCCATCCAGGCCCACTGCAGGGTTCAAGTGCAGAGACGCCCTTTTCATTTTATTCTTTATAATTAGATCCCACACCTGTTTGTGGATTTCAACAGATCGAGGGAGGTCTAGGCTGCACGTTTTGTTAGTTGTCAGAACAGCTGACCAGAACGGCTCCATCACATCTTGACTCAGATTCCAGACTGTTCTAATTATTCGTCTAGAATTCTCTTTACGCATTGACTTGGGTTCTTCTTCCACAAGTCTTGAGTGCGTGCGTAGTCTGCTCTCCTGCATTCTTTTCGATTTTTGAGTTGCGGTCGAGTTTCCAGTCTCTCCGGGGGTTTAGGTCTGGTTGCTTCCTTGAGAAAAGTTTCTTCCAAAAACAAGGCCAGCTGGATTCGAACCTGAGTGCGCTTGACTATGTCGTCTGCCACACCTCTACATATGACATTAATTCTACCTTTATCGAGCGTAGTGTCCTGGAGAGGATTAAGATCAGTGAAATAGGAAGAAATATTATCTAGATCTTGGATTTGTGTTTCCGAACCATCTCAGGAACTCTCAGAACTCTTCGACACGTCGGTCAGCTCTTCTAAGTATTAAGCGATCAGTCACTTGTGATCTGACTGCCTACGTTGGTCTTCGATCGATTCAAGCGTTCTATTGGTGACAGACGGGCAGAGCTCTTGGTTTATTAGAGCCCTTGGGTTACACTTCATTATCTCAGCTTTTTTTTGGGCAAGCTTTATCGGTCTATCTCTCTTTGACTTTACTCTACCCTCCCACTCGGCAGGTGAGTTGTTATATACTTCTTAGCGTTTCCGACTTACATGGCCATCGTCCTGATGTCTTAAGCAACCAACGCCTTTCATAGTATCCCGCAAGCGTCGACTTTAGCGCCTTAATTTAGCATTTGGTTCATCCCACAGCGCCAGTTTTGCTTACCAAAATAAGCCCACTTGTCACTCTGATTCTTTTTCAAAAATTAAATTTCATGGCTTTAGTATGCAAGCAAGCCAGAGATCTCACCCATTTAAAGTTTAAGAATAGGTTGAGGTCATTTTGGCCCCAAGGCCTCGAATCTTTCGCTTTACCAGATAAAACTTGATTTTAATTACAAGTGCTAGCTATCCTAAAGTAAACTTTGGAGGGAGCCAGCTACTAAATGATTTGATTAGTCTTTCGCCCCTACGCCCAGTTCAGACGATCGATTTGCACGTCAGAATCGTTACAGACCTCTATCAGGGTTTCCCCTGACTTCGTACTGACCAGACATAGTTCACCATCTTTCGGGTCCCAACGTGTACGCTCTTGGTGCGCTTAGCTTGCAATGAGCACGAGATGTCCCGGGATTCCAAACTCGCATGCGTGACGCGAACCATCCTTCCTTCGGCCGCATAGCACGAAGCTCACGTACTTTTACTTTCATTGCGCCTTTAGGCTTAGTTATTTTTGTATAAAAAATACAAGTCCCAATGACTCGCGTACATGTTAGTCTCCTTGGTCCGTGTTTTAAGACAGGTCCTGAAAGTATCCAAAGCAAAAGCGTCGCTGACCGGTAAACAAGAGCGCGCACGCGCGTAGCACGCGCGTGGAGCCTGTTCGAGGACATTGACGAACCGAGAAAAGTAAGCGCACGGCAACGGCACCAGGTCCGTAAAAATTCGAGCAAGCCTCGGTTGATCGCCAAGCAAAACGCATTTGAAAGTGTGCGGCTCGATACCAATCTTGATGTAAAATTTTTCAATACCGCCAGGCAGTCGGTCGGGTTATCACACCGATGGTTTGTCACGCGCCAGCTCAACAGTCCAGCGGACGGGTCTTTGACTGTAACACCCAACGGGTTGCGACGTCCTACTAGAAGAGGAGTGCACACCAGCGTGATCGGACATGACGCAGCAACCACGTGCCACGCGCGCGCTTAAGACCTAAAAATATCGCACGAACGAGCATCGCGATTTGCCTGAAGGAGAAGTTTTTGTTTCGTTTTTCAAACAAATTATCTCGAGGCAAAGTGCTTTCGACCATTACTTTGCTTCGTGGGCCATAAAACACTGCTGCTGCTGCTGCTGCTGCTGCTGCTACTTCTACTGCTACTCACTCTTAACTACATTTTAAAAAGAGTTGGAGAGAAAGAGTTAAATAGATAGATAGATAGGCTTATCATTTGTTCAGGTATAAAATATAATACATATTTGAATACAGGCTAATACAATATTAGTGATATCACAGTCTATTTATAAATACGATTAAAACAAGTCAAACATCATTAATAAATATGATAGTTGATAAGTCATAATAAATAAATACACAAATATATCTAAGTAATATCACAGAAACATGCCTCTGCTAATACAATCAATACTTAATTACCTTAATCTATCAGTCTTGGTTTTTTAAAAACGTACAACATCTAGTACTCTTTGAGAATGTAAGCACAATAGCGTTGTACGGGACGTCACAAGAATAAATAAATAAATAAATACAATAATAAATAAATAAGTAAACAAACAAATAAACAGCTCTATTAATCAATCAATAGATAAGGTAACTGCCGCATTAGATGAAAGTCGAAAATAGAAAATTGAGCACAAGGAGGAAAGAATAATCAGGACGTCATGCTCGCTATCCCGCCAGTTAGTCCAAGCAGGCAAAGTGTTTCCACACCGCCCGCTTAAACCCGGCCAGACTGGGAAGCATTCGAATATGAAAAGAATTGCAAAAAGTACTCGGGCTCACACAGACATAGAATTTTATATGATATAGTAGCCATGAAATAATCGCGTCGAGTATCAATGCGCAGCCAGCCCAGCGCGGTCCTGTGCGGAGTGATGTGCTCATCCCTTCCAGCACCCACGATGTATCTGACACAGGCATTCTGTAAAACCTGTAGTATCTGTCGTCGCTCCTGTGAGGCATCCAAACAAATAACCAAACAATAATTGAGATGAGGGAAAAGCAGCGTAAAAGCGAGCCGCCTGCGCAGCGCCTTCGTTGTCTACCGCCGGAAAAATTGCAGACTGTAGAGCACCCGATTCATATTCTTGGTCACAGCGGTAACTTGTGGCCGCCACGTGAGCTTAAAGTCAAGGACGACTTCGAGACTCTTGATGGTATCGGAAAACGGGACGGTAACGCCCTCCCCCGAATCAACGCGTGAAAGACCCTTAGCACAGAGCTCATTGATGGCCCTGTTTGAGCCTAACAGTATGGCCTGAGTCTTCCCCGCATTGAGCCGAAGAAAGGCACTCTCCGCCCAGTTGACTACCACACCAGTGGCCTGCTCTAGCGCAGCTACCCCCTCCACAAGTGCATTCCCGGGCACATTACAATAAATCTGAAGGTCATCCGCATACATAATGTGTCTGACCCCCACAGGAGCTAAAACGTTCCGTAAGTCATTAGCATATAGGCAATACAACAAGGGCCCCAGGACCGAGCCCTGCGGAACGCCAATATTTGTACGGATTCACTTCGAGTCACCGTCAGTACGAGTCCTGACGCACTGCTCTCTGCCAGTCAAATAGGAGGCGATCCACAGGAGCGTGCCTCTGGAAAATCCCTGCTGCCAAAGCCTCTCGAGAAGACGGGAGGGAAAGACAGTGTCGAAAGCCTCGCTAAAGTCAAAAAGTAAGAGTATCGTCACTTGTCTCCTGTTCGTATTAAAGCGCATGTCATCAGTTAGTTTTAAAAGGGCTGTCTGCGTCGAATTGTGTCGCCGGAAACCCGCCTGGAGAGGATGGAGAATCTTATTTTGCTCTAAATACTGCACAATTTAAATGTAAGCGAGCCTCCCTAGTACCTTCGAAAGAAGACAGAGTAGAGACACAGGCCCGATGTCTGAGGCAGACGAGGGAGCCACTCGTTTCTGTAAAGGCACAACGCATGCACACTTCCAGGAGATCGGGGACACACAACTTTCAAACGAAGTGTTGAACAGTCGCACGAGACGATGCCCAATAATAGATAAGGCCAAAACCAGGACACCATGCGGAATTCCGTCGTCACCGCAAGCCTGTGAAGAGAAGTGGGAAAAATCCAGAACAACGTCATTGAGACTAATCTTATTAAACATCTACCCCACCTCACTCACCGAGCCAACGATGTTAATGCGATCGGTCATATCCTCGCTTACGGATATCAAAACCTCCGCAAAGTGCCGATTAAGTTCGTCAGGTGTGAGCCAACTTCAATTCCTCCTCCTCCCTAGAAGCAGCCCCAGAACACGCAACTCGCACCAAATGTTGTTCGCACCATCTGCCTTATTAATTCTGTCCTGATAATATTGTCTACGATACTCTGTGGTGAGAAGATCTGCCATCTCGCAAAGGCCCTGGAACGCACGCAGAAACTCTAGTCTGCTTGTCCTTTTGTATCGTCTATATATAGCATCGTGCCTTTGGTAAAGCTGTTGCAGCTTGCCACCAATCCACGGCTCTATTACCCTGTATGGAGCTACACATTTGAGCGGAGAAAGTAACTTAATAGCCGCGGTAAAATTGAGGACGAGACATTGCAGCATATCATCTATAGTGGACCCGATCTCGGCCATCAGCCCCCATTCACAGCCATTCAAAAACTCACAATGATTATCCACCGTAATACCCTTAATTTTTCTGTAAAAGAATACCTTAAAACCACAAAATTCGAAAGAAACATTTAACGAGACATCAATTATGTGATGGCGGCTGGGAAAGGTAGCCGGAAAGTTACAGTAATCGAGAGCCTCGTCGTTGTCATCTACCAGTATTAAGTGGCGGAAGAGTCAGTAAAGTGCGTTGCACCGTGGCAGATTACTCGCAGAGCCAGTTTATCAGCTAGCCTACGGACAAACTTAGCGTCCTCACATTTATAAAGCAGATTCGCATTAAAGTCACTCATAATAACTTTACGGTTATATTTAAAGCAGTGATTGCGAAGCTCATCTACGAAAATGTTGCCACTACTGCTTGTGTGGCCGTTATTGTTGTCACTGTTATTGTCTTTGTCTTTGTTTTTGTTTTTGTTCTTGTTGCTGTTCTTGTCATTGCCCCTCCAGTTGCTCTTGTCTTCGGCATTTTCACTGCGGCCGTTGCTACCATTGTTGTTAGCCAGGAAAGGAACGTGGGGCCCCCGATGAACAACACATACGAAAATGAGCACCGAATCCCCTTTCTGCAATTCACACATCAGGTACTTAGGTATACCAGGCCTACCATCCGCAGCGGTGCCGGAAGCGGCTAGAATCGTCACCCTATATGCTTCACGCACATACAGCGCTACTCCACCGCCATTAACGTTCCTGTCCTGTCTTATAAAATTAAAGCCCTCAATTTAACAATACTATCATCCACAATCGAGCCCAACCAAGTCTCAGCAATACAATAAATGTGGTAGGAGGGATTCGCCTTCAGAAAGGTCGTGTGTGTTTGTGCTATATGAGCCCTGAGTGAGTTAATATTATGAAAGCCAATTTTCTCGCCACCGGCGCGGGTGCCCCGCACCTCACGTCAATCCTTTTGTTTACTAGTGTTGATGTCCGTTCCAGGCGAGGCAGAACCGCCAAAGTTGGTTCTCAGAGCGACCTCAGCCGACCCACCCCGCTCGCGCACAGTGCCAGCTTCCGACTGTTGTGCGTCACAAATAAGCAGTCCTGACGCCAGAATAGCCTCTAAGTCAGCTGCAGACTCAAATTCGTACACGCGTTCTCCCTCTCGACGCTTGACATGGAACATGCACTGCCTATGCCATCCAAACTTGAAGCCCACATTCTTGGCAATATGTTCAAGGCCAACAAACCGTTTATACACTGTTTTTGGTAGAGCTTCGGTAACAAAAATCGGTGAATGGCAAATAGGCGCAGCATGTACAACAGCCAGTCCTGTCCAGTCAATATTCTTACTACTGAAAGCGTTATATTAAATGTTTAACAACATAATATTGCTTGCTAAGAGAAAGTAGAGAGAGAGAGAGAGCAAGCAAGCAAGCGCACGAGCATATGACGGTGTTAAAGCGCCACGAATCAGACTACAAATTAATAGATACTCGAGGTAACTTTTACGTAGTTAAATTCATAACTATGACACAGAATCTTGGATCCACAGGGCGTAAAGTCATTCAAAAACCTTAAACGCACGCGTTTCTGTTGGCTCAACCACTCATCCGCAAAGAACAAGCGGGAGCAAGGTTACCACGTGCAAGACTCGGGTCAAGGAGACAATCATGCAGGCTCCACTCCTGGTGGTATCCTTCCATTAGTTCCTTTAAGTTTCAGCATTGCAACAATACTTCCCCCAGAATACAAAAGCTTTGGTTTCCTCGAGGCTTCCTGTCAAGACATCGGATGAACAACGACGGATCACTAGCTGGCATTGTTTATGGTTAGAACAAGGGCGAAATTTGATCGCCTTTGAGCCTCTAATTTTTATTCTAGCATAACGACAAAAGCAATGCGCGTAAGAAGACTCAAGAAACTCGGGCATCCGTCGTTCGAAGCAATGCGCATTAAAAGACTCGCAAAGACTCAGGCGTCCGTGGTCCGAACAAATGCGAGTAAGAAAGCAAGCAAAGACTCGAACGTCTATCGTTCAAAGCAATGCGCGTAGGTAGACTCGCAAGGACTCGGTCGTCCGTAATTCAAAGCAATGTGCGTGAGGAGAATCGCAAGGACTTAAGCGTTCGTCGTTCGAAGCAATACGTGGGGGGAGACTTGCAAGGACTAGGGCGTCCGTGATTCAAAGCAATGCGCGTGAAAAGACTCGCAAGTATTCGGTCGTCCGTAATTCAAAGCAATGTTTGTGAGGAGAATCGCAAGGAATTGAGCGTTCGTCGTTCGAAGCAATACGTGGAGGGAAGACTCGCAAGGACTAGGGCGTCCGTGATTCAAAGCAATGCGCGTGAAAAGACTCGCACGTATTCGGTCGTTTGTCGTTCGAAGCAATGCGCATAGGGAGGCTCGCAAAGACTTAAAAGTCCGTCGTTCGAAGCTATGCGCGTGAGGAGACTCGCAAGAAATCGGGCGTCCGTTGTTTAAAGCAATGCACGTGAGAAGATTTGCAAGGACTCGGGCGTCTGTCGTCCGAAGCAATGCGGGCAGGGAGGCTCGCAAAGACTCGAAAGTCCGTCGTTCGAAGCAATGCGCGTAGGGACACTAGCAAGTACTCAGGCGTCCGTCATTCAAATCAATGCACGTGGGGAGACTTGCAAGGACTCGGACTTCCGTCGTCCGAAGCAATGTTTGCGAGGAGACTCGTAATGATTTGGACGTCCGTCGTGCAAAGCAATGCGCGTCGGGAGACTTGCAAGGACTCAGGCGTCCGTGGTCCGAAGCAATGCGGGTGGGGATGCTTGCTAAGACTTGAACGTCCATCGTTTAAAGCAATGCGCGTAGGTAGACTTACAGGGACCAGGGGTTCCGTAATTCAAAGCAAGGCGCGTGGAAAAATCGCAAAACCTCGGGCGTCCGTCGTTCGAAGCAATGTGCGTAAGGAGACCCGCAAGGACTCGGGCGTCCGTCATTCGAAGCGAAGCACGTGAGAAGGCTTGAAAAAACTTGAGCGTCCGTCGTTGGAAGCAACGCGCGTGGAAAGATTTAGAAGGACTCGGGCATTCGTCGTTTAAAGCAATGCTTGTGAGGAGACTTGCAAGTACTCGGGAGTCCCTCGTTCGAAGCAATGCGCGTGGGGAGGCTCGAAAAGACTCGAGCACCCGTTGTTTGATGCAATGTGCGTGGGGACAGAGATTAGTAGAGAGATTGCTGACTGCTATGGTAACTGCTGGGACCTCTTGTTGCCACTGGTTCGAGTGCCACGCCATGGCTAGCCACCGAACCATTCGCACATCTTACTCGACGATAGCTACATCATGGGATAGGGGCGGGGGCACATGTGCGCCTGCAAGGAGAGGAAAAGAAATCTGAATATGGGCGTACAGACCAGAGGTTAGGTATATATATTGCTGGGAGAGGAGGAGAAGTAGGCGTTTGAGCTGAGCAGAGCAAAAGCGAGCGGCGGATCTTTTTCCATGGAGCGCACTATACCTGTATATACGGTCTACATACAACGTATATCCTACGTGTAACTGGCATGCTTTAACCAAATGCATAAACCTGACAAGAACTATTTGATCAACACTTTTACTAATTGTTATCACAATACCGAGCGTAATCCCATGTAACATAGTAATGAGCAATATAATACTATAGCTTAAGCTCCGGTTCTTTTTAATGAACATATGTGACTTTAGAACCTCAACGGTCTACTGCATCAGTATCTGACGTTACTTATGCCAAAATATAGGTTTAGTTTTTGGCGGTCATCTGTTCTCATCTTCTTTGACTATAATTCTTTTTTTTTTCTAATCCATCAGGCTGTTACATTTTTTTTACTTCTTTCCTTGTGTATTAATTTAATTCTTGGCAAATTTTGTTACTTTTTGTCGAAAAATTTGTTTATAGTGCAACGAATTACACATATTTACAAAATTATATGATGTTGAATGATACATGTCTGAACTATTTTCAGCAAAAACTATACCCATAAAGGTAATTATTTATAGCATAGGCAACTGGAATTTAATTATTTGATGCAGTCTCTCATGGTGACAACTGAATTTTCATCGTATCTTAAAAAACCAAACATATAATTAGATTAGATGAAGAGAATTAGAATTAGAATTAGAATTATTTTATTTATAAGACAAAGAACTTCAAATGGTGAGAGGAAGAGCAATGATTTTGTCATCCATTTGGTGCTTCTTGATTCCCAAATAGATGAGAACTTTGAAACCCACAGATCAACGATACTGCTGAAAGTTATCGACAAAAATGTACAAAAAAACGTTGTAACTATTTAGATAGAGAAAACAACACTAAGTAGCTATTGTTTATTCAAATCGGATGATAAATGAAAAATTTTTATTGCAAAAAATGCAGATTTTTCATGCACACAATATATTAATTGATAATATAGGAAAAAATCCAAAAAAATCAATTATGCAACCTACGTAGGTAACAGTATCATACATGAAAATAGGGCTGAGGGCAAGTTTCCTCCCATAAGATAATGCTAATGACCCTCATGGTTGAGTTGCATATAAATTAGAATGAGCAGAGTAGAACACGCTCTTGAATTAAGAATGAAACAATTTACAATTGTATGTAGTTTAATGTATCAAAAACTCGAATTTAGCCTAAATCTAGGTGTGTCATATTCAATGTTGTTATTCAAAACGTAGTCACAAAACTCCTGGAATAAATCAAAAACTTAATGTCTAGGACGCAACACGACCCGTTTTCTACACTCAGAACGCAACTCGAAATTTGCGAAAAATAGCTACAATCATTACATGTGTGTATGCGATCTTAAATAGTAGATAAATGACAAATATAGCGACTGTGCGTTTTATACCAATATTTAAACGATTTTAGAGCAGCGTACGTCTCTAAATATTTTTATATTTAAAAAATTACGCGTTTAGGTAGTAGTATTTCAAAATTTAAAGGTTTTAAAAAAATGTATACTCCTCGGTCAGAAATTACGTAGTTGTTGCTATTTTCATGTATAATCCTGTCTCATACACATGGGTTGCATCATAGATATTTTTTAGGTTTTTTCCTACTTCATTCATCAAATAATTGTATGCATTAAAAATCAGCACTTTTTAAAATTAAAATTGTTTATTCATCATTCGAATTTAATAAACAAAGGCAGCTTAGTGTTTTTTTCTCTATCTGATTAGTTACAATGTGTATGAAGTTTTAAACGTTGGGACCCAGCAAAAATCAAAAACTCTTTTTTTTGCTTCTAAGTAGCAAACAAAGCTTCGAAAAGACTTTTTTAATATAATACTATAATAATTAGCCTAAACATCATGTCCTAACAGCTGCAAAACCTTTTTCAAGAAAAATTTAAAAAAGCGTAAAAATCGAATCACAAACGCACAAGAGATATGCTAAAGAAAAGGAAAAGCCGGTTGATGGGGAAAAATCACGTTATACAGCCGATCCTACGTGGGTTATCTAGTGGAAAAAGTGTAAAATAAATAAAAAAACCCAAAAAGTAGAGCTAACAGCGCTGACATGCGAATTCGATACACAATCTCACGAAAAATCGACGGTCTTTTGTAAGTTTAAACACTATGCCCGAGAAATTACGCCAGTAAATGAATTTAAATGAGTGTATATATATACAATACATAACTGTATATAGTATAAGCGCTCGGAAACACAACCTCTAATTTTTATAGCCATTTTCTAACTCTAAAAGCTAAAAATTAACAGCTTTTTGTAAGTATAGGCATAGCGCCCATAAAAATTCTACAATATAAATATTTTTATACCTGTGTTTATGTAATGCCTAGCACTGTGTGCACTATTTAAACTCGAAAACATAACCTCTAATTTTTATAGCCGTTTTCGTGCTGTAAAAGCAAAAAATTACTAGTTTTTCGTGAGTTTGAGCATTGCGCTCATGATAATTCTCCGATTTGAAAATTTTTGTACGTGCGTATATGTAAGACACACCACTAGGTTCAGCATGAGAGCTCGGAAACATAACCTCCGATTTTTAATGCTGTTTTCGTGCTTAAAAAGCAAAACTTTGAAAGTTTTTTGTATGTTTGGGCACTACACCCATACAAATTTTCCGAATTAAATATTTCAACAAATGTGTACTTGCAAGACACATCACTGTGTGCAGTACGAGCATTTGAAAACAAAACCTCTAATTTTTATAGCTGTTTTCGTGCTGTAATAGCAAAAAATTCTTTGTTTTTCGGATGTTTGAGCACTGCGCCCATGACAATTCTCCGATTTGAATATTTTAATACGTGTTAATATGTAAGACAAACCACTATATGCCGTATATAAACTTAGAAACATAGTCCCTAATTATTATCGCCATTTCGTGTTGAAAAAGCATAAAATTGATAGTTTTCTTTAAATATGAGCAATGCGCCCATAAAAATTTCCCGAATGAAATATTTTATCATATGTGTGTATGTAAGACCCACAACTGCGTTCAATACGAGCATGAGGAAGCATAATCTTTGATTTTTATAGCCATTTTCTAACCCTAAAAGCTAAAAATTAACAGGTTTTTGTAAGTATGGGCACTGCGCTTATCAAAATTCTCCGATATAAATATTACCATCTTTTTTTTATGTATAAGCAATGCGCCTAAGAAAATTTCCTGGGTCAAATATTTTAATAGAATGGTATATGTAAGACACACCACTGCGTTTAGTACGAGCACTCGGAAACATAACCTTTAATTGTTATAGCCATTTTCGTGCTGTAAAAGCAAACAATTGATAGTTTTTAGTAAGTCCGGGCACTGTGCCTATGAAAATTTTCCTAAATAAATATTTCAGTATACGTGATGATGTGAGACACACAACTGTGTACAGTGTAAGCACTTGAATACTTAACCTCTAATTTTTATAGTCATTATAGGCAGCATTAAAAGATCTGTGATACAGTAATACTAACGTATAGTAGTTATTCAAGTTGGAATAAACAGTATAAAAACAGGTTAGTAAGTATCAGAAATCAAAAAGAATCTCATGCTCATAAAAATAAAACTAAAAAATTACGATTTATCGAAAACCAAAATTATTTGAAGACATCAATTTAATAACACATGTTTTGACAATTTATCAATCAATAAGGTACTCAAATTCGTATAAAAACAGGATACCATACATGTAACAAGATAGTGAAAACAGATAAAAAATTCTTTATAAGAAGAAAAAATAAAAAAACCGGAAGTATAGATAAAACAAAGGTAATGAAGATTTTAAACAATATACCTAAAGCACTTGTTGATTTACAGATTATGAAGAGCACTTTATTGTGACAAAGGGAGTCTTGACGTATTAGTAACCAATATTGCCTAAATCAAGGTATATAAACTTATTAAAACTAACTATCACAAATCTACATCATAAATAAATGAAACAAATTTGAAATGTCAAGAACGTACAAAAAAATGCATCAAAGACTATCGGAAAATCTAGAAATCATTAGGAATAATAAGTAGTTTTCTGAATTATGAAATTACAATGTTTGTAAAAATATATATGATTTAATAATTGATACATATTAAGTTTACTGTAGTAGAAACAATTGAAATCGCCTAGGCAATTTGTGGCAATCACAAATCGTGATGAGGCCGAAAATTATAATGGGCCATCCATAGTTAAGAAAACTATTATTGCGGCCGTACAGAACATACGTCGGTCTAAAGCCCGAGAAACGCAGAGTGGAAGCTTTCTTTATAGCCGTATTAGCTATTGGAGCACTGTAAACTGCTCTAACTTGTAGTACTGTCAAAAAAAACTGATATATCTATATAACTTTCCATATTAAAAACACTGTTAACAATATAATAAGCGCTGATAAGGGCAAAAAATGCAAAAGATATGACGTATTTACCGTACGTAAGTTTTTAAAGTTCAATACAAGCAAAATTTAAAAGGTACGATCTAGTTTCAAACATACGTAAAGTGTACAATTCATAATAGTACTATTAAAAGGGCATCATATCTCAAATGCTATAAAGGTGTCAATTTTTCTGGAATGAAAGTTATAAAAGAGCTATAAAATTAGAGGTTGTGTTTCCAAGAACTCATACTGAACACAGTGGTGCGTCTCACATATACACATATATTTAAATATTTGGTTTGGAAAATTTTCTCGAGCGTGGTTCCCAAACTTACAAGAAACTAATAATTTTTTGCTATTACAGCACGAAAAAGGCTATAAAAATTAGTAGTTATGTTTCCGAGATCTCATACTGCACACAGTGGTGTGTCTGGAATACATACATAAATTAAAATATTTATTTTGGAGAACTTTTATGGGCGCAAGCCCTAACATACAAAAAAATTTTTAATTTTTGGTTTTACAGCACGAAAACGGCTATCAAAATTAGATGTTATGTTTAAAAAGTGCTTATACTGCACACAGTTTTGTGTCTTATATGTACACATATATGAAGATATTTGATTCGAGAAAATTCCATGGGCACAGTGCCCAAACTTACAAAAAAATATCTATTTTTTGATTTTACAGCACAAAAACAGCTATAAACATTAGACGTTATGTCCAAGTGCCCAAAGTGCCAACAGTGATGTGTTTTACATATAAAGACGGATTCAAATATTTATATCGGAGAATTTTCATGCGCACAGTGCCCATACTCACAAAAACTGTTGATTGTTAGCTTCTACAGTTGGAAAATAGCTATAAAAAGACAAGGTTATGTTTTTAAGCTCTTAGACTGTAGACAATGATGAAACTTGCATACACACATACGTTTAAATACTTTATTTAAATAATTTACATTGGCGCAGTGCCCAAACATACAAAAAACTGTCGATTTTTATTTTCATCGGCACAAAAACGGCTATAAAAATGATCGGTTATATTTTTAAGTGCTCATAGTGCACACAGTTTGGTATCTGACATATGCACATATATTAAATAATTTAATTTGGAAAAATTTTATTGATGCAGTGCCAAAACATACAAAAAAATATCTATTTTTTGCTTTTACAGCACGAAAACGGCTTTCAAAATTAAAGGTTATGTTTCAAAGAGCCCATAGTGAAAAAAGTGGTGTGTCCTACATATACAAACGTATTAAAATATTTACATCGGAGAATTGTTATAGGCGCAGTGCCCATACTTGCAAGAACTGTTAATTTTTACCTTTTAGAATGAGAAAACAGCTATAAAAAGTAAAGATTATGTTTCAAAGTGCCAATACTGCACACGTTGATGTATTTTGCATACGCACATATGTTAAAATACTTATTTTTAAAAATTTTTATGGGCGCAGTGCCTAAACATACAAAAAACTGTACATTTTTTGATTTTACGGCACAAAAACGGCTATGAACAATAATAGTTCTGTTTCCAAGTGTTCATAGTGCTCGCAATGGTGTGTCTTAAATATACATGTATTCGAACATTATTATTGGAGAATTTTCATGATTGCGGAGACCAAACATATAAAAAACTATCAATTGTTTGCTTTTACAGCACGAAAAAGGCTATGAGAAATTATAGGTTATGTTTCTGAGCGTTTATAGTGCACACAGAGATGTATCTTGCATACTAACGTATGTTAAAATACATCATTTTTAGATTTTTATGGGCGTAGTGCCCAAATATACAAGAAACGGATAATTTTTTGCTTTTACGGCACAAAAACGGCTATAAACATTGAATGTTCTGTTTTTAAGTGTTCGTAGTGCGCGCAGTGGTGTGTCTAAAATATATGCATGTATTTAAACATTTATATCGAAGAATTTTCATGGGTGCAGAGCTCAAACATACAAAAAACTGCTAAATTTTTGGCTTGAGAGCACAAAAATGGCTATAAAAATTAAAGGTTATGTTTTCAAGGGCTCATACTGCACAGAATTTCGTGTGTTACATATACACATATATTAAAATATTTAATTTGGAAAAATATCATGGGCGTAGTGCCCAAAGATACAAAACAATATCCATTTTTTGCTTCCACACCACGAAGACGGCTATAAAAATAAAAGGTTATGTTTTCAAGGGCTTATAGTGCACACAGTATTGTGTCTTACACATACACAGATATTATTATTTGATTAAGAAAATTTTTATAGCCACAATGTGCCTAGATTGCACACAGAGGTGTGTTTTACATACACACTAGTATTTAAAATTTATATCGGAGAATTTTTATAGGCGCAGTGCCCATTCTTAAAAAAACTGTTACTTTCCAGCTTTTAGAGTTAGAAAATAGCTATAAAAGTAGAGGTTATGTTTTTAAGCGCTAATACTGTATACAGTTTTGTTTCTTACATACACAAATATGTTCAAATACTTAATTTAAAAAATTTCTATGGGAGCAGTGCCCAAACATACAAAAAGCTGTTAATTTTATGCGTTTACGGCACGAAAACGGCTATAAAAATTAAAGGTTATGTTTTCGAGTGCTTATAGTGCACACAGTGGTGGCTTTTACATATACACACGTATTTAAATATTTATATCGCAGAATTTTTATGAGCGCAGTGCCTATACTAACAGAAAACTATTAATTTTTAGCTCTTAGAGTTAGAAAATGGCTATAAAAATAAGAGATTGTTTTTCCGAGCGCTTATACTGTAGGAAATTGTGCATTGTTCATATACATATTTATTGCAATTAGTTTACCAGCGTAATTTCTCAGGCATGGTGTCGACACTTTCAAATCTCCGCCGATTTTTCGTGATATTGTGTATGAAATTCGCTTGTCAGCGCTTAGCTCTACTTTTTAGGCTAGGTCGTTGGTTTTTTCATTTATTTTACAGTTTTTTCACTTGGTGCCTACGTAGAATTGGGTATATATCGTGATTTGTTCCTAATAACTGGTTTTTCCTTCTCTTTAGCATATGTCTTGTGCGCTGGTGACTCGATTTTAACGCTTTTTTAATTTTTTTTTTTTAAAAGGGTTTTTCAGCTCCTAGGACTTATTATTTAGGCTTATTATTCTAGTTTTATATAAAAAAGTCTTTTTCAAGCGTTTTTTGCTACTTAAAAGCAAAAAAAAGAATTTCGGATTTTTGTTTGGTCTCAGCGTTTGAAACTTCATACACATCAGTTACAACCTCTCTACTAATATATAATTTGCTTTAAATTTTATGTAAATTTGGTTAGGTTATTGAGAGACCCTAAAGCTATGATACAACTAAATCTATGCCCTTAATATTAATTAGAACGCGATTTATTCATTGTCGAAAATCCGGGCCACAATCACGGTTTTTTGCCATCTGCGAGAAAAATTCTAAATCGATTGAAATTAAAATTGTATTATTGAACATTAGACTTTTCGTCTCAGATGCAAAGACTGGTCTAGCAAGGTTTTAGTGCCTTTCCGAACATTTTGAGCTGTTTGATTTTGTTTTCATCAGTTTTTATTATCTTAGAAAAAAAAAAAATTCCCTCGCTAGCTCGAATTTCACACAAATTTTCGACATTCTGACGTAATTCTATCAGTTTACATGTAAGTAAGGTGCTTTTAATTAGAAATATAGTGTATATATATATTTATATATTCATCTAATTATATCTGTATTTTGATATGAGTTTTCTTGTGCCTCGGGCTTCTATACCATAAGTTTGTTTTTATTCTGTGATTTGTCTAATCTTAAAAAACCGCTGCCAATAAGTTAGCACAAAGCTTCCCTAGCAACATTCTTCTGCAATTTCTAACAGAAAAATAAATAAAATAAAATATCTAACGTTTTTAAATGTGAAAAAAGCTATTTTTATGCTCTATGATATTAAGTTATTTCAACAATAAGATTCTTATCTTCACTCCAATAGTACAAAAAATACTGTAAAAATTTTTTTGAATTAAAAACAATTGAAAAAATGATTAGAACTTATTACTGAACTTGATATAAGTAATGTATCTGTTATCAAGGTAAAATATTATTGAATTTTTATTAGGCTTTCTAGTTATTTATAGGATGTAACCATCTATGAAATCGAATTAAAATTATTTCCCTCTAAAAACATCAAAAACCGTTTTTTTAGCATCAAAATCACTGTAACAACCTGAATAGGGTGTAAAACGTTAACTCTTTTTGTGAACCCGTGAAAGGATATAAAAAGAAACATTGTAAGTCCTAGATCAACGGAACCACTTGGTGGATTTCTGAGATATGACTGACTTTTTTGAAGATTTTCTTTAATAAAAAAAACGAAATAATTAAAAAAAAAATTTTAATTTGAAACGAAGCTGTTTCAATGCTTTATGAGACTCGACTATTAAAAGAATCAAATTTGAATTTTTTTTACCCTAAAAGTAGCCAAAAATCGCGTTTTAGACATAGAAAATCATTAAAATCGCCGTAATAATTAGGGTATGATCCCTAAATTTTTTTTCGAAACTGATTTAAGGATATAAAAACAAACATTTTCATCACTTGAATCATCGAAATAACTCGGAGGATTTCTAAGGTATGTTATTGAAAACAAAGCTGTATTAAGACTCCATCGAATATATTTATTTGTTAAATCAAATTAAAGTTTGTTTACCCCGTAAATAGCAAAAAAAAGATTTTTGGACATTAACCCCACAACCTTAATAAGGTATAAATTTGAATTTTGAATATTGATCCTCTGTAAAGGCATGAAACAAAACCTTTTTGGCCCCGGGTCATTGAAATCGGTAGTAGGGTTCCTAAACATAACTGATTACACACACATACACACTGAGACACACACACACGGACTTTTTCTTAAAATAGTTTTCACATTGTATAAGATATTTCTAACGTATTTCCACAAAATGTTTTATTTATCTGTAATAAAGCTTCCTTTATGAGAAAGCAAAATTATAGCACGTCTCAAAAAGTTGTAAATGTATAGACGGTGCGGATTATCAGTAATATAATAGTGTAATAATGTATATGTGTAAATATGAAAATTGTACTAAAGTTTAAGTAGCCAGATGTGTAGCCTAGTTAAATATATAAAGTGAGTTTTTTCGTGCCTCGGACATTTTTCTTACATAATTTTAGTTTTTCGTGTTTAAATTTTTTATCTAAAAGGGTTATTTTGGCATCAAAAAACATCTGATAGCTGTCAGACTAAAATCCTGAAACTTTTTTGAGACTCTAAATAATACGGCTATCTACCCTTATGTTTTATTACTAACAAGAGTATGTTGAAATTATTTGTTTTCTGGGCATGTATACGATAGAATATTATTCCTAGTTTGTTTAAAAATAGGGAAAAAATCGTAAACAATGGTATACAGTGACGAGACACACAAAATGACCCAGAAATTTTAATAATAGTCTTTAACTGTATTTTTGAAAATAGAATTTGAATCAAGATGACATTTTTTCTCTGGATACTCGGACAAATGTTAATGAATCAATTTGAAAAAAAGCGAGATATTCTTTAAAGCGTCCAGTAAATCAATCTTTTTACGAAGTTGCAAGAAGCTTTTGTTTACTCATAAAAATTGTAACTTTAAAATTTTTTAAAAACCAAACTTCAATTTGAAAAGTGTGTAAGGAATTTTCATAATTTTTGAAAAACTTTTTTCTTGGTCTACTTATTAATTCCTTTTTTCTGTCTCGAAGACATGTGCACAAATAATATCTAGTAGAAAAAAGCGAGGTAAGACTTACTAAAAAATTTTACTATGTCTGTGATACATTCATTTCCATTTTTTTTGTCAATAACTTTCAACAATATCGTTGATCAGTAGGTTCCAAGGGCTCATCTGTTTGGGAATCAAAAAGTTCCAAACAGATGATAAAATTATTGCTCTCCTTCTCTCTCTTTCTTTATTCTGATTATACGTTTAGTTTTTTAAGATACGATGAAAATTCAGTTGTTACTATAAGAGACTGCATAAAATTATTAGATTTCAGTTGCTTATGCTATAAAAAATTACCTTAAGGGGGTAGATTTTGCTGAAAATTATTCAGACGTGTATCATTCCACATCTTATAATTTTGTGAATATGTGTAATTCGTTGCACTATAGAAAAATTTTTCGACAAAAAGTGACAAAATTTGCCGAAAAATAAATGAAAAAACCAAGAAAAAAATAAAAATGCCTGATAAATTAAAAAAAAAGAAAATAGTCAAACAAGATTCAAACCTATGACTGCCAAAAACAAGACCTACAATTCGGCATTAGTAACCTCAGCAACTGATGCAGTAGAGCGTTGGGTTTAAAAGTTACATATGTTCATTGAAAAGAACCAGAGCTTAAGCTATACTATTATATCGTTCATTACTATGTTACATGGGATTACAAGGGAGGTGTTGTAATACTTGTGGTAGACTCTACAATGATAATTGGGTGACTTTCAGGCACAGTATTAAATTTACTAAACAATTTTGGTATTGACTACTTTTTAAGGTTAAAAAACCATTTTTTTAAATAATTTATCACATGACTGATTCGTCTGCCGATTCATATATACATTTTAAACAGATAAATTCGTCTATGTGCATAGATTTCAGAAACAAACCATTTTAAAACAATAAAACTTAATTCTTTTTCATGATATGTCATTTAAGGTTATGTCGATCAAATGAAAAAGTACAAGTACATAAAACTAAGTAACAAATGTTTTGATCAAGACCGTTGTAGGCTCTACAGTAATAATTGCGTGAGTCTCGGACACAGTACTAAATTGACTGAAAAAATATAGGAATTGACTAAATTTTGAGGTTAGGACAAAGTTTTTCAAACAATATATTACATAACTACATTGACTGTTTATGGATATATGTATTTCAAAAAGAACTTGACCGTCCATGTGTATAGAATGTAATGATGTGCCATGTTGACACAAGAAAAAATTAATTTTTTTACTTAACACTTCTATTGATGTTATGTTAAGAAAGTAACAGACTACAAACTGCAAACGAAAGAGAATACGTCAACTTATTACAAACTTTTACAGACATTACAGGAAGAATACAGTAACTAATCTAAGGGACAGTATCAAATTTTCTAGAAGAAAAAGGTATGAAATGACTTTTGAGCTTAGAAAATGTATGTTAAACATATTATATAACGTTACCGCATCCTCTGATCAATGACAAATATATCTCTAACAGCTTAATGCGTCTATATTTAGATAGATTTTAGAGGTATACTATTTTGAAACGAAAAAATACAATGCTTTAATTTATTTTAATTTATACGTCCTTTGAGGTTATGTTCTGCAAATATAAATTCTAAAATGCATATATACTAGTAATTTATACGAGATGGTATCATAATAAAAATCTCAAAAGCCCCACTGCATGTATATTTCCTGTTAGAAAATAAGTTTTTCCTTGTATTTGAAAAAAAAATCGCATTTAATCAAATTTTAAAGGTAAAAAAATTATATGACACTTTTTTAATAGTTTTTCTACCTTAAACGGTCACTCACCTATGAGCTCTATGATAAATTATCGGCCTGGCTACCTTTATTCTGGAGATATTTGATTTTGAGCAAGAAAACAGAAAAAATGGCCACTGTGCGTCGATCGAACCAATGCACGTAAGAAGACTCACAAGAACTTGGGCGACCGTGGTTCAAAGAAATGCACCTAGGGAGGGTTGCATGGATTCAAGCGTCCATCATTCAAAGCAATGCGGTTAGGAGACTCGCAAGGACTCGGGCGTCCGTCGCTCGTAGCAATGCGCGTGGAAAGGCTCGCAAGACTCGGGGGTTCGTCGACATTGCCGTGATCGTCGATATCGTCATTATTGTCGTCATCGATACAACCATCATCATATTCATCATTGTCATCAAGATAATCATCGTTTTTTCCATCGTCTTCCTTATCATATAACTATCAGTATCATAATCATCATGATGATCGAAATCATCATTATTATCATCATAATCATCATTATAATCATAATCATCATCGTCATCATCATCATCATCATTATGTTCTTCGTCATCATTATAATCGTCTATGTTGGCGTCGTCGTCCGTATCATTGTCATAATTATCATCATCATCATCACCATCATTATTATCAATATTATCGTCATTCTCGTCATCGGCGTCGTTGTCGTCATCATCAGCATCATTATTGTTATCATTATGATCATTATCATCATTATTATCATGATAATCAATATTGATATCATCAACATAATCATCAAAGTCATCGTCATTATTATAATAATTGTCATTGTTATCATCAATATAACTATCATTATCATCATCATGATAATTATCATCATTGATATCATCAGCATGATTAACATCATAATATCATCATTAACACAATATTATTATCATTATGATGACCATTGTCATTATCATCAACATCTTCGCAATCATGATCATCATCATTATCATCATCATCATTATCGCCATCTTTATCATCAGCATCATCATCAACATTATTATCATAATTATCATCCATAACATGATCACCATCATTATCATCATTATTATCACAATCATCATCATCTTTATATATGTATCATTATCATCGTAATTATTATAAAGATCATTGTCATTGGAATTATTATTATCGCCATCATCATCATAATCATCATCCTCATAGTCGTCGTCAAAATCCTCCTCGTCATCATTAATCTCATAATCATCATCATCTTTTTTATCACAATTATCATCATCGTCAATGGCATCGTCGTCCGTATCATCGACATCATAATAATCATCATTATGAAGATCATTTTAATCATTATTATTATCATGATCATTATCATCATCAACGAGATTATCATTGTCATCACTATTTTCATCATTATTATTATCATCAATATTGTCATTATAACCCTCATCATCATAATCATCATCAGCACCGTTGTCGTCGTCAATCTTGTCGTCATCATAATTATGATCATCACTAACATCATCATTGTTATCGTCGTCGTCGTGCTCATCGTCAGCATCATCATCATTGTCATTAAAATTATTTTCATCGACGTTATCATCATCATTGCCATCATAATCATGTTTATTATCATTATACGTATGAGCATGATCATTATCATCATTATTATCATCACTATTTTTACTATTATCACCTTTATAATCATAATGATGAACAATATCATCATCATGATGATCACCATCATCTTTAGTATCATCATATAACTATCATCATTTTTATCTTTATCATCATCATTATCACCATCATTATTACCATCATCATCATTATCATAATTATAATCATCATCATCGTCTTTATGCCAAACATTGTTATTATTAGCATTATCATCATTCTTATCATCATGTTCATCATTATCATCGTTACTAATACTATTATTATTATCTTTATCAGCATCATGCTTTTTACTATTATTGTCATTATTATCATATCAACGTTATTTTTATCGTCATAATTATCATTATCATTATCAAAATCATTATGATCATAATCATCAGCATCATCATCATCATTATCATCATCATTATCATGATCATCATCATCATCATCATCATCATCATCATCATCATCATCATCATCATCATCATCATCATCATCATCATCTAATCATCATCATTATCATCATCTTTATCATCATCATCATTATCATCATTATCATCATCATGATCATGGTAATTGACATTATCATCATCACTACCATCATCACAATAATCATAATAATTATCGTCATCATCATCATCATTATAAATATCCTGTTCCTTATTATCATCAGCATCATAATTATTATCGGTGTCATCATCATCATCATCGTTAGTGTCATCATTGTCGTCAATATTATCATCATAATTAAAATCCTCTTGATAGTCATTATTATCACTATCATCCACATAATCATCTTATTCTCTATTATTATCATTATCATTATCATCATTAACATTAATAACATTATTAGTCTTATATTAATTAGCACTAGGCTCCTTAGCATTATCCTTATAATCATCATCATCATTTCATCATTATTATCTTAAACACCATTATTACGATCATTATTATGATTAACGTGCTCAACATTGTCATCAATTTCATCGCCATCGTTGACACTGTCGACGTCATTATTATAATCATTATCATCATTGTCATCATTACTCTTACCAGTAATATCAACTGTATCAGGAACATGCATTTTATCATTTTAACTGATATCATAATCATCATCGTTATCAACAGTATCGTCATCATCATCATCGTTGATATCATCAGCATCATTATCAATATTATGATCACCATTTTGATTATCATTTTGATAATCATTATTAAAATCATCATCATCGTCGTCGTCGTCAACCTCGTCGTTATCATCAATATTATCATCATCTTCTGTATCATCATAAATATTATCATCGTCAACGGCATCATCATCCTTATAATTGGCATCGTAATCACCATCATTATGGTTATCATTGTAATCACAATCATTATCATCATGATCAATGTGATCACCATCGTCATCACCGAAATCATCATCATTATTTTTATCATCATCATCATCGTTATTAAAATAATTATCATCATCGTCATCGTTGTCGTGAACCTTGTCGTCATTATAATTATTATCATTATTAACATCATCATTGTTATCGGCGAGGTCGTGATCATCGTGAGCATCATCATTATTGCCATAAAGATTATAATCATTAACGTTACCATCATTATGGCCATCATCATCATAAACATCATAATTATCATATCTAGTATCATTACTATCATCAAATTCATCATCTAAATCAGCATCCTGGTTTTTTTTATTATTTTTACTATTATCATCATTTACGTTATCATCTTCATCATTACCATTATTATCATCGTCAAGAACATCACTATTAACGTAATTATCACTATCATTATCATGATCTTGATTGTTACCATCATCATCTTCATTATCATGATTGTGCTTAACATCTTCATCATCAACATTGTCATCGTCCTCATTACCATCATTTTCGTCCTTATTATAATTATCAATATTTTTATCATACTCATATTTATTATTATCATCGTGCCTAACATCTTTATCATCAACATCGTCATCCTCATCATTATCATCATCTTCGTTCTTATTATCATTATTATTATTATTATTATTATTATTATTATTATGAACATTATTATTATCGCTATCCTCGTCGTCATTATAATAATCATCATCATTAGCATCATTATTATCATTATTGCTATTATCATCATCCTTATTACTATCATTATGATTATCTTATTTATCAGCATCATGCTTTTTAATATTATCATTATCATTATTATGATCATTTTTATCCTGATCCATGATAATAATGATAGAAATATTTCTAATTTTTGTGATGATAATATTTATAATAATGGTGATGATGATGTTGACTACGACATTAAACATAAAGATATTGATCATGATGATGATGATAATGATAATGAAAGTAATGAAGATGATGATGACGATGATGATGATGATGATGATGATGATGATGATGATGATAAAAAGGACAATCATATGAATGATAACGGTAATGATGCAGAAGATGATAAAGATGGTCATGATGATATTTATAATAATAATGACAATAATGATGATAATGAAAATGACCATAAAATAGTGACGAGAATGTTGGTAATGATGATGATGGAAATAATGACGAGGTAGACAACGGTGACGATAAAAAAGATAATTCTGAAGATGATGATGACGATATTAACTATAGTGACGAAGACAACGTCGACAACATAGATGATTATTAACATAATAATGTTAATTGTAAGGATTATTATCTTGATCTTAAGATGATGATGTCACTGGAACTAATGATGATTATTATGATGATGATAAAAACGATGATAAAAATGATGATAATGATGACGGTTGTTATGTTAATGATGATAATATTGACGATAATAAGAATTATGATGATAACAATAATATTACTGTTATAAAGTATGTTGCTGGTAAAGATTACAATAATAATACTGATGATAATGATGATGATGACGACAATAATTATAATGGTAACATTATCCCCATTAAAAACCATATTAATATTCTCTTTATCAGAATCATGCTTTTCATCATTATTATTAATAATAAGATCATTTTGATCATGATCATCATCAGTATTTTTATTATGATCGTCGATATCATCAACATTATCATCATCATTATTATCATTATCGTCATTAGCATCATCATCATCACTATCC
>JAPYYV010000346.1:42500-52338 GCA_030522625.1 Copidosoma aretas
GTATCATCAGTTCCATTATTATTATTATCATTTTTGTCATACTTTCCTTCATCATTTTATTTATCATTATCAATACCATCATCTGTATTATTATCATTATCACTATTATCTTTAAGATTACTATCTTTATCATCGTCATCATCATTAATATTAAACATCGTCATTATCGTAAATATCATTATAATATTCATAACTGTGATCATCATCATCATTATCATGATCATCTTCATGTTCATCATCATTATCAATATTATTAATATCATCATTGTTATTATCTTTATTTGCATCACGCTTTTTATCATTATCATCAGTAATATCATAATCATCATCATCATACTTATCATCATGTTCATAATTATCATCGTTAATATCATCGTAATCAGTAATATAACTATCGTAATCATAATTATTATTATTATAAGCATCATCATCTATAACATTAATAGTAGTATTCTTATCATTTTTATTAGCATCATGCTCTTTATCATTATCATTATTATCATTATCGTAATCTATATCAATACCATTACTATCACCATCATTATTCTTATCATTATCATTATTATCTTTATCAGTTTCATGTTTTTTATCATTATTACTACTGTTATCATTATTATCATTATCTTTGTTATTATTATTAATATTATAAATAATAATATTATCATCATCATTATCATCATCGATATTATTATTAGTATCATTAGTATCATTATCACTAGCATCATTATCCTTATTATTATCATTACTTGTATCGTCAGTTACATCTTCATTATCATCATCGTTATTGTAATCTCTATAATCATATTTATCATCATCATTAATATAATCATCATCATTATCATTATTATCATCTCCATCATCATCATCATCATCATCATTATCATCATCATCATCATTATTATCGTAAACATAATGATATGAATTATCATTATGATCTCCATCACCATTATCATCTTTATCATCGCTATTGTCATGATCATTATCATCAATATTATCATCATTATTATCATCTTTCTAGCATCATGCTTTTCATCATTATTGTTATTATTATCATCATCATCATTATTGTCATTATATTATTCATTATTGTTATAATCAGTTTTATTAATATCACGTCTATAACCATTGTCATCATCATTATCATCATCCTTTTTATCATTAATATCATCATAATCATCTTCATCATAATCATCAATATCAGTATCATCATCGTATTCATTAAAATCATCATTTTTATCATAATTATTATCATCATCATTATCATCATATTTATTAGCACCAATTTTTTTATTTCTCATTTCATTATCATCATTATCATGATCCATATCATCGTCAATATCATTATCATTGTCATTATCATAACCATAAACGTCATCGTCATCACAATCATCATCATCATTACCATCATGAACAGCAGCATCATGAATGTCATTATATTCATCGTCATGATTATCGTATGATTATGATGATAATCCTTATTACAAACATTATCATTTTTATTATCATCTTTGTTGTGCACGTCGTATTTGTCATTGTTGTCATTATCGACATTATTATCTACAAAATTACCTGTTTGTTGCTATTGATCTTGTTATCTATATTGTTATCAATACTATACGAATAAACATTCACATTATTCTCATAATCATTATCATAAATAATATCATAATTATAATTATCATTTTCATCAGTATTATTATTATTATCATCATCCTTATCATCTGCATCATCATAAATATCATAAGCATGCAAAACATCGATATTATCATTATCATTATCATCATCATCATTATAAGTAATATCAGTATTATGATATTTCCTACTACCAACACTTCTATCGTAGGTTTCATTATTATTATCATCACTGTTGTCATGATCTTCATCATCATTTTATTTATTATTATCAATATCATCATCGTATTCCTCATAATTAATATTAGTATTATTATCAAAATCACCATCTTTTTTATCGTCATCATCATTATCATCTTGGTCATCATTATCGTAAATATCATCATCATAATTATCATTGTAATTATCATCATCATTATCATGATCATTGTTATTTCAATCATCATCATCATCATCATCATCATCATTAATAACATCATCATTATTATGCTGATTACGAGCATTATTTTTTTTATTATTATTATGATGATTATCATCATCATCATTATCCTTATCATCTATCTTAGTAACATCGTCAATGTCATCATAATCATTAATAGAACTATCGTAATCATCATCATCATTATCATCATCATCATGATCATCATCATCATTATCATTGTCATCATCATCATCATCATTATTATAATCATCAGTATTATCGCCCTCATCATTATTATCTCTATCATTGTAAACATCATCATCACCATAACCATAATGATCGTCGTTATCATCATCAACATCAGGATTATTAACGTCCCCCTTATTATCATTATCATCATTATCATTATTGTCATCATCTTCAATATCATTATCATCATAATCATTATTATCATCAATTTATCGTCATTATTATTATTATCATTATTATCATCTTTATTAGCATCAATTTTTCTATCACTATTATCATAATCATCATTATTATAATTATCATTATCATCATCTTCATCATCGTTGATAATATCATCATTCTTAATAACATGAGCATCGTCGTCATCGTCATTATCATCATCATCATCATCATTGTCATCATTAACATCAGCATCATAAATATCATTATCTTCATTGTTATTATCATCGTGTAATTGTTATGATAATCCTTATTATTAATATTATGATGTTTAGTATAATCTTTGTTGTCGACGTCGTCTTTGTCATTGTTGTGATTATCGTTAATAATATTTACGGAATCATCTTTTTCGTCGTCACAGTTGTTGGTTGTCGTCGTCTTTGTTATCAATATTTTACACATAAACATTCACATAATCATCATAATCTTAATCATAATCATTAATATTATCATTATTATTTTTATCAGTATCATTATTATCATCATAAACTTAATTATCATCATCATTATTATTATAAGCCTGCACAACGTCGTCATCATCATCGCATTCTTGTAATCTTCAGCAAACTTGTTATAAATCACGCAAATGTGCTTCCTTTGTGCCCCCGGTTACAGAAATATTATCTAGGTATGCTACCACCTTCTCTATTTATCTTAGACGCTTATTTTTTTTTTTTGTACACCTGCCGGAGCTAGTAAAACTCCCTCTGGCATCTTTGTGTACGTAAAAAGCTCTATATAAGCCACTATCGTTAACAAATCTTTGCACGTATCATCTTTTGGGAACTGCATACACGCATGCGTTAAATCCAATTCCTGGAAGAAAATACCATGTTGTAGCTTTGTAAAGATATCGTATATTGTGGGCAAAGGGTATTTATTAATTATAATGGATAACTTTAACTTGATTGTGAAATGACCGCAGATACGAATGATTCCATTACATTTAAATATTGGCGCTATCGGCGTGGCACATTTGCTCACCTCTACTGTTTTTAGGTGCCATTAATTCACCAAACGGTCAATTGCCTTTTCATTAATTGGCTTTAACGCATTCACGATGTGTCTACATTCCATCGCTATGGGTCAAACATTGTTTTTTAAATGAATTCTAGTCTTACTCTTAATATATAATCCTATCGTATTACTAAATAATTCTTTAAAATTCTTGTACAGGCGTTTACGTCAACTTTCTACATAAATTTTATTTAACCCTTCTGCAGGAGTGTAATTTTTAATTTTTAGAGGCCATAAGTCGAATGTCAAGAGCCACTGACTGCCTATTAAAGCATTATCGGTCCCGGGCAAGATAAACAATTCCAACACTTACGACATATTATCAAAGCTGACAGTAAAATTTAGTAATTATCTGATAGGTTTTTAAATTCGACTATCACACGCTTTGAATTTCATATCAGTTCTCGCAATTTTAACTTTACGTGAATAGGCCTTGTATGGTTTCTCCGAAATAACCGTCGCGAATGTACCCGTATCAATTTTTATCGGTTTACTAACGTTATTATTAATATTATTTACATACATAGATGTAAAAAAGATCAGTTTAACATTCAAATTTCACTCACGCATATGTTTCTCGATTAGTTGATTACCGTCTAAAGAAAAAAAATCTCCTCGATGCCTCGATGAAGTTGATGCTACGTCGTTATCCTCTCCTGATAGGTGTACTTTCTTCTACGACTATTGATTTATCTCCCTTTTATTACATACGTGTTACTATTGTCTTCTCTCATAGCATCGATTACACACGTAATCTCGAAAGCGGCAAACTTTAGCAGTGTGGTTTGGCTTACAACAACAAAAACAATCAAATCGAAATTTGCCTTTTCTTCATGTTTTTAAAGCGTTTTCTATAGACTGTGATCTCGATGTGCCTTTGTACTTTTGATTCCAGCTTGGCCTTGTCGAATTTTGTAGTGCGTATACATCATTCACGGTAGATTTATGTTCTAAGATATTAAATGCTGTATTCGCGTTTTGAAAGCCATTTCTCTTCTAGCTGCTTCTTCAAATGATCGTCGTAAGTCGACGTCTCTTTTTTTTTTAATTTTACTAGTGTCTCGTAATCTCTTGTACCACAAACAGATCGTTTACGCAGCGCTGTGTATACATCGCCAAATTCACATAGCAGTGCCAACTTTCTCAATCGACAAGCAAATTCTGTTATCACTTCTGATGGCTCTTGGTTTTGTCTGATCAAATGTTCATCTTTCCATCAACTGCGATGGCTTAGGATTCAGATGATCCGACATCAGTTTAATTAATCTACTGCATTTTTGATCCAAAACTTTGTTCGTTGGTACTAATTAACTGACGAACTTAAACGTATCCTCGTCAAGTCGCGTCAGCATCGCTGCACACTTCTTTGCATAGTCTTTCACGTCACGAGCTACGAAATACCAATTCAAAAGTTCCTTGAATATTTCATAGTCGTACTTTTCCAAGCAGAATTATAATTTTACACATGCACATGACATCGTGCTTTCATTGTTCATATCGGATGTATAAACTAATTCAGAGTCACTTGTGACAGACTTTTTTTGGTTCCATTCTTTGGTTTAACTTTCGTCTTTCTCTACCACTTAGATTTTGACCTTGACGATCTTTGTCAACCGATAACGTAAATCGTCGCATTTATCGTCACTACTACACTCTACGTCTCGTAGTTGAAATTTTTCTATTAGTTGATTTTTATTAGATTCATTAATCTATGCTGTTTTTCTTTAACTCATTTAATTACCTCGTTTTCTTGTACCTTACTAAAGCCCCGTCATCCCGACCATAGGCGTAAGCATCTTTCTGCTTGGACGAACTATTGCACTCCTTAACAAATATTCGATCATACACGAAAAAGACCGTGGATCCTCGACATTATAGTTGTAAAGAATCAGGATAATAAATAACACTATGTAACTAAAGTAAATAGTTTAATAATATATAATAAAAAGAATACAAAAAGAATACTTAAGCACAGAGCGTGGTTATATTGCACCAGTTGAATATACTCTGCCGGTAAGGGTGCATATACTTATCGTATGACTCGAAGATAAAAGTATGACCCACTTAATCTTATATGTGTATATCACGATCATCATTGTCAATATCATCATAAACACCGTTATCATCATCATTATCATAATCATGACCATCATCATCGTTATCATCAATATCAGCATCATGCTTAACATTGTCATCATTATCCTCATCATCATCATTTTCTTCATGATTATCATTATCATCATTATGACTATCATCGTTATCATAAATATCAGCATTATGCTCTTTATTTTTATCACGATCGTCATCATCATTATCTTGACTATCATGATTATTATCATCATCATTTTTATCATTATCATAATTTTCATCATCGCCTAACAATCAGCATCATGCTTAATAACATCATAGTCAACATAATCATTATCATGTTTATTATCATCATAATCACCAATATCATTAGTATATTCGTCATCATTATCATCAATAAAGTTGTTATTACCATTATCAGCATCATTAGAATTATTTCAAACATCAACTCAATTATCATCATTATGATCATTAAATTATTATCATTATTATTATTATTTAATGTGATCATTCTTATAATTATTATATTGGTCATCATAATCAACATCAACTTGATCATCGTCATCATCATCGTTATGATGATCGTCCTTACTCTCATCATCATCATTGTCATGATAAATATTATTACTCTCACCATTATCATCATCGTCATAGTTATCATCATCATCAGTTTTATTCTTATCATCATCATCTTTTTAATCATCATTATAATTACTTGTACTATCCTTATCTGAATCATTATCATTTTTTTTCTTATCCGCAGTATCATTCTCGTCTTAATCACCGACATCATCATCGTCAACATCATTATCATCATTATTGCTATAATTATCATGATAATTAATATTAACCTTATGATTCTATTATTGTCGACATCATCACATTATTACCGTTACCGTCATAATTATAAATATCGGGGTCATCTTTAATATCATCCTATTCATGATTGTCATTAAAAGCATCGTCATCATCATAAGTATCATCATCACCATGATCATCATAATTATCATCATTATGATCGTTACTATAATCATAATTATGATCTTCATCATTATCATCGTCTCCGTCATTAATGTCATTATCATCATTATCATTATGATCATCATACTTTTTATCATCATCAATATGATAAGTATCATTTTCGTCATCATTCTCATCATTATTATCATCGTTATTATCATCATCATGCTTGTCATTGTTATCATCATTACCATCATCATCAACACTATCTTCTTTACAATCATCATCATCATTATTATTATGATCATCATCATCATTATCATTATTATTCTTATTAAAATCATGATTATAATCATCAGTATTATCATCACTATCTCAGTCTTCACTATTATCATCACTACTAGCAGTATCATCATCCTTATGATAATAATCGTCCTCAACATCATCAACGTCATTATTTTCATCACCATCGTCTTCATAATTGTCATTATCATTATTATCGTCATCATTATCATTATCATCATCATTAATAAAATCAACTACATTTTTATCATTACTATCATCATTTTTATAATTATCATTATCATCTTCATTATAATCATCATCATTATCATTATAATAATCATCATTATGATCATTATCATTATTATTATCTGGGTGACAATTATCCTAACAATTATTATCATCTTTATTGTCATAAACATTATCATTTTATACAATATAATCCTTATTATTAACGTAATAAAATTTATTATCATCATAATTATTGTCATCATCATCGTGATCATCAGCATCATAAATATTAACATCATTATAATTTACGTCATCATTATCATCATTATCATCAGAATCATCATCACCATCGTTATCATCATTATCATTGTCATCATCGTCGATATCGTTATCATCATTACAATGATTATCGTCATTATCATCGTCGATATTAACATGACCATAATCATCATTCTCATCGTGATTATAATCGTCATCATTATTATTATCGTCGTTTTTCTTAACATAATCATCATCATTATCGTCATCAACTTTATCATCATTATCATCATCATTATCATCATCATCATTATTAAGATTATTTATATTATCATCATCATTTGTGTCAGCATCATGCTCTTTACCATTATCATTATTATCATTATTATCTACATCAATGTCACCATTATGATGATTAGTATTATCATCATTATCATCTTTATCAGCTTTATGCTCTTTATCATTAATACTACTATCACATTATAGTGGTTATCATTCACATCATTATCATCATTATCGTTCATATCATCATCAACATCATCATTATTATTCCAATTATCCTCACCATCTTCATCAACATTATCAACATCGTTATTATCATCATGCTAAATATTGTCATCATCATTATCATCTTCATTATTATTATCATAATCATTATTATTATCATCAATATTATTATTATCTGCATCATGATTGTTATTACTATCATTACTTTTGTTGTCTGTTTAATCATTATTATCATCATTGTTATCATAATTATCATTATAATAATTATTATCATTGTCAAAATCATCATTATTACCATCATTATTATCGGCATCATAATCATTATAATCGTTTTCATTATCGTCATCATCCTCATCACCATAATCGTCTTTAGAAATATCATCACTAATATTTTTATGATCATCTTCATCAGTATCATCATTATTAGCATTATTCTCTTTATTATTATTATCATCATAACATCATTACAATCATCACCATCATCGTCATAATCGTAATCATAAGGATTATTTTAAATATCATCATAATCATTATTTTTATGATTAGCATTATTAACATAATTATTATCATTATGTTTATTATAATAATCATCATCATCATTATCATAAATACCATAATTACTAATGTCATGATTATCACTATCATCATCAATTACAATATGAGCATCATTTAAATCATCATCAATATCTTTATCGTCATTAATTCTCTACCATTATCACTACATTATTACTATATCCATAATCATAGTTGTAATCATCATCACCATCATTATCATTATCTTTGTCCTGGATATCATTGTCATCATCAATATCGTCACCATTATCACTAACATCATCGTAATCATCATCATCATCATCATCATCATCATCATCATCATCATCATCATCATCATCATCATCATCATCATCATCATCATCATCATCATCATTATGAATAAATCCATTACACTTAAATATTGGCGCTATCAGCGTCGCTAAATTGCTCACCTTCACTTTTTTAAAGTCCTATAAATTCACTCAACTGTCAATCTCCTTTTCGAATATAGGCTTAAACGCATGCACGACGCACAGTGGGCTAGAATGCTGAAATTTGTCTCGAAATAAGATTACTCTTGACAGTAAACTCCGATTTGGACGTTTTTTTTCATTTTTCAGTGTTTGGATAGTCGAATGGAGGAAAATTAGTCTCCAGTCGTACCGTGACTCTGGGGGGGGGGGGGGGGGGGGNNNNGCAGTCGGACGGCGGCGTTTGGCGGGGGGGCCGGTGGGGGGGGGGGGCGACGGAGAGAAAACCCTCAAAAGTCCCCCAAAACCAAAAGTAGACTTTTTTTTTTTAAGAAATACATATCGTTCACTAAAAACGATTAAAAAATTTTCTATAGTAATCCAATGTCACATAACCTAGAGTTCACTTTGATTTTGAGCCATTCAAGATAGCGGCAGCAATATGGCAACCAAAATCAACGAAATTTTTCACAATTGTCTTTTTTTTTTATAAATTAAGTATAAACTTGAATATAATAGTTAAAATTTATTTTTAATAATATAAAGTTGAAATACCTGATGTTTTTTTGTTTTAAAAATGGCGGCTGGCGCAAAATGGCGGCTGATGTATATCTCCAAGGTCCCCGCAATATGGGTGTCAAATAAAAGAGCTCTTCGAGTGGAATAAAATAAGATGGATTTCACCTTTATAAGTTTAAAATGGTGGCCAAAACAAGATGTCGGCTTGCGCAAAAAGGCGGTTCTTGTATATCTCCAAAGCTCCCGCAACATGGGTATTAAATAAAGGAGCTCTCCAAGTAGAATAAAATAGAATAGATTGAACCTTCATTAATTCAATGTGGCAGCCAATTTATGATAGCAGCTAATGTTTATCTTTAAAGCCTCCGCAATATAGGTTTTAAATAAAAGGGTTCTTTAAATGGAATGATTAAAGTAGGTTGCACTTTCATCAGTTAAAATTAGAGGACAA
>JAPYYV010000347.1:0-34860 GCA_030522625.1 Copidosoma aretas
TTTGCAAAATTAAAGGCAGTAAATTTAAATGTGAAAATGAATAAGAATTTGACATAACCTCCTTCGATAAATGTCTGCCATTGTCCGAAATGCGGTCCTCATCTCGTAATGACACCGATATCCGGACAATTTTCGACTATTTAAAATACATGTATGCGCATATGTGCGAATATGGGCGCTTGGAGTATATTTAAAAAAAAATTAGTTTATAACTGTTGAGAAGATGTAAATTGCAAAGTTTTTTTTCTAAAAAAAAAAGAAATGCAAGAACTTTCTGTTGAAACAATCATTTCGTATCTACTGTGAAATGGTTTTCAAAAATAAAGAAAAACGCACATTACCTAACAAAATGTGTCCGAATAGGGGGTACTTTACCTTACCTACTTTGTCACATGGTCCTTTGCCTTGTAATGTTCGGTAGAAGTACCACTCAGCTGCCATTTTAAAATCTTTAAAATGATGCATAGGATTTAGAAAATTCTGTATTTTTATATTGTCAACTCGCACCGTTTAAAAAGTATACTATTTTATTGCCATATTTTAAATGTATTTTGATAAATTTTACGAGTCGCCTTTATAACAGATGAACAGTGACAGTATCATAACGTAAGCACTCATAAATAGTCAATTTGCCGCATGTATTGATTAACTGCGGCCACAGCTGAAGTAAAATATAAATGGACCATTTAAATGAGTCATAAAGACTAAGTATCATGACTGTCCGCAGACACTTGTTCGCAGTACAATTTAAATTTAAAAACTAAGATGCTTTCTTATTAATCGACGAATATTAAGGGTTAACTTTTTTTTTTAATTGGTTGCATTTTTATCAATAAATAATATTATTTGATAAAATAATAATAAACTAATAACTTCATCATACATTATTTTTACGTATAACATTTATACATATTATAGTATAATACAGAAAAAACCGGTATGAGGTGAGAATATGAGATGTACTTTGCAAGTGGCACCCGACATCAGGTACCGCGCTAGTTCATTTAATTTTTTTGCACTAGTAATAATTATTTCTCCATCGATAAAAAAAATCATTTTCGATGAAAAATTTAACGTAAAATACGATGGTTATACTTAAAACACGCTAAGTGGTAGTCAATGTTGTTGAACATTGATTTAAACATTTAAATTGTTCATAACGGTATACAAAATTTTACAAATGTTTTTAAAACTATTTTTATCTTTAAATTTACTCAATTACCTTGAAAATAAAGAAAAAAAGTATTTTTCGAGCGTAAGAATAACTGGAGTTATGAATTTTTTTGAATGAGTATTAAAGGAGAACATTACGAAAATCTGAATTTTTCAACCCCCTTTATTAGAACAAGGAAGAAAAAAAAATTCTCATTCACACATCTCTGGTTTTTTTCATATAGAACACCGATAAAACTTTTCAAGCAGATTATAAAAGGGTCGCATCGATCTGAAAAGTGTTCGATTTGTAAAAGAGTAACCCGTGCAGAAATTAGCAGCAAAGTCTAAAAGGATTTTTACAGAGATATATCCATCAATAAATTAAAGAATGTCTTTGCGAAAATCATCAGGAAACCAACAGAAAAAGACTGAATCAAGGAAAAAATTTTCAAGAATCTGCAAATAATTTTAATGATTAATATAACAAACATACTTCATAGCTTATCGATAAAAACACATATTATCAAAGGGTGGGAAATAGCAAGAATCTATCAAATTCACAATGCAGGAAAAAAATAGAAGGACGTTAAAACTACAGAGAAGTGGCTTTTTTAAATGTAGCATTTAAGATATCAGCAATTCTAATCGCTGAAAAAGTAGAGAAAATGGAGGAGGAGTGTAAAATAATAGAGGAAAGTCAGGCTGGCATGAAAGAAAAAGAAGAACAAGGTACCATATTTTTGTACTAAATTGTACTAAATAGTTCGATTTAAAATAAACTAGAAGATGGGGGTGATAAATTATATGCTGTGTTTGTAGACTTCAAAACAGAATATGATAACATTAATAGATGAATATTCCGGGTCAGATTAAATATAATTGGGATAGGTATAAAAATTACAAAAATATTAGAAAGAATGTATAAATTTACAAAATAACAGGTAATCACGGCCAGGAGCTAAAAAATTCGCTTAAAACAATAAAAGAGGTTAGGCAAGGATGTCCATGAAGCCCGGTACTTTTTGGTGTAATGATAGAGAATACAAACGATAAGTGGATGTAAAATAATACACCAGGTGTAACAGTAGGCAAACTTGAAATTCACTGTCCTAAATTATCTGATGACGTTGTTTTCGGTGCAAAGCATTTTTAAGATACAGAACAAATGCAGAAAGACTTAGATAAGTATGGTTCAAAAAATATACTAGAAGTAAACATTAAAAAAAAAGAAACGTGTAATTTTTAGGAATTAAAAAAAGATAGATACAGATCTATTTGTTTTGGATTGGTGGCATTGAAACTTTCAAACGAGTACATAGACCAAGGAGTGTGGCTATACGAAAAATAGCTTTTTGTATCACAAGGAAAAAACGACGGGTAGGGTGCGAAGGGCAGTCAACGCAGTTTAAGGCTGAAGCAAAATAGCTAAAGTAGAAAGTTTGAATTGAAGATTATATTTTATGGATTAAATGCTAAAATTATAGTGCACATATGTAGCGGAGATTTGCGTATGAAAAATGAATATGTAGAAAAAGTAGAGGGTAGATTCAAAATATAATGTTGGTTTTAAATGCAATGATACGAAGATATATATGGAAATTGGAGGCGGAAAAGGGTAGGCATGGATTTTGGAATGGATAAGGAAAGGAGGAGAAAAAATAGAAGGCAGATTAACAAATATTACGTTGGTTTGAAATGGAAACACAACAGGATTTCTATGAGAAATGTTGGCGGGAAGGGTTAGCCTACAAATAGGCATAAGAAAAAGGGAGGAAGTTTCCTTTTTGCATGTAATAAAAATGGGCGAGAGTAGGTGGCCTAATTTATGATTAACGGAAGAATTAAGGGACTTAATTAATAAAAATCCTGCCAAATTGGGCAAATAAGTTGAAGTATTATATGAAAAAGCAGAGAATGGGAAAACGATAGGACTTCTAAAAAGAGCAACGAAGGAAAAAAAACATGAGATAATCAAAGATAATTTTACAAAGGAAAAAAATAGTTTTGTCAATCAGGAAATACACAAAAACTCTATGGTAATTGGCAACTCTATAATCCGTAAAATATAAAAAAATTAAGAAAAAAAAAGAGAAAATTATAGTAAAAAGGAAAACATATATGCAAGTTTAAAAGAGCAATACCGTAGCCTCTGATATGAGAACGTAGAAAGGACGAAAGAAAGAGGATTTTAAGTGATAGACTGTAGGCTTTGCAATGAAAAAAAAAAAATACAAAGCACTTATTGCTATGTAAAAAAGAAAAAAACATAGCGAATTGAATAATTACAGTGAGAAATATAGGATTAAAAGACAATGGAAAGATATGCAGGAGGGAGATTATTTATGTGAATGTATAAGATATTTTTGTAGGTAAATAAGGCACTACAGATCGAAGAATAAAAGTTCAATGATACGTTATGTATTATAAATTCGATTATTATGACAGTGTAAAAAAAAATTTTAACATGTTGAACTATGTTTAATTAATTACGTATTATTTTCCATTGTAAATACAATGATTATTAATTTCAGGGATTATGAATTTTCAATAGTTATGACACAAGAATAGGAAATGTAGAAGTACATAAAAATCTATAATAGAAATGAAAAAGTAATTAAATAAATTTACATATAAAAATATTAATTAAAAATTTTAGAATGATATGTTATTATAATTTTAAATCCATAATTGATTCTAAAGTGTTTAAAAATAACCAAAAAAAGCTCTTAATTGTTTCTGTAATAATGATGAAATTATTATTATTATTGTATACATATCCATACGTATTAATGCTACCCTAAAATACCAATTAGTGTCCTTATCAATAATAAATTAGTAATAATAATTATTTGCTACATCAGCAAACTTATTTCACGTATTGACTGTATTTGTTAGACTTTTAAGCGAACTTTTTTGCAGCTCCTCTAAAGCTCTCTCGCGAATCACGAGGTTATCTGTTTATTTTTACGTTATTATTAACCCAACTATTTCTTAGGTTGGCTCCCTTGCACTCCCCCGCAAAATTTATTCGCTTCCTTCCCATACTTACCTGCAGCTTTGCTGCATGTGTCTCATCATTATCGATTGCAAGTTGAACACAAGTAGCGCTATATTTAGTTTAAAATAGTCTTACGATGACTGTAGTCTGACGCTTGGAACACCCTAAATTTACACATGAACCATCCATGACATAACACCTAATTCATTCTTTGACTGTACCTAGAGTTCAAATAATAACTTGTTTTATTCGAACTTTCAATTGTTTTCGAACGATTAGTTGAACTGCTTTCCCAACTTAGTTAAGTATATCTAATAGTAGTGAGAGCCATAATTTCGACCAAACATGTTTTTTTGTGAGGTCTACTTAGCTTACAGTTTTCAAGGACGAAAAAAAGGGAGTACTTATAAAGGCGAATGTAATTTACTAGCTTTTGCTTTAAAGAATCATTGTCTGCAGCATATTATGTGTCTGGACGATGTAGCACGTAAATATAAGAATTTCTGATTATGCTTTCTTCTTTCCCATGGTAAATTTTCGCACGTAAAAAAATTTACCTCATAAAAAAAAAGAAATCACACATTCTAATGGAACCTTGTCATAAAGCACTAAGACCCTATCACGATTTTTAAAGAAAATCTTATTTAGTTAATTTCGGGAAAAAACGGTCATCCCGTACTAATACGGCTCTAATACCATCATAATTATTTTCATGATAAAATTCATGTTACCAAATAATCCTTCCATCATACATAGTAAATTTATTATATAGCTACTTAAGGGGGCTCCGACCGCTAAAGTCAATGACGAATAATATATCAACTTTCGATTTCAAACCAAAAAACATATTTAAAAATCATTTTGCTATTTTTAATGAAACATAAACCAGAAAATATGATATTTATATGAGAAACGTTAATTTTTTAAGGAAAAAAAGTTATTGTTTTGATCAGCCTTTTTTTACCTACGTGCATGAGGTTCATATTCAACACCACAGCGCGCAGACAGCAGAGTCGGTATAATACCTGCTAACCCCAAGTATATAGGTGTATAGTATAGTCCTCTGTCGGACGCAACCGACAGTTTTTTATGTATCTTACAAATATCTCGAAATCATGACCAATTACCTTCGTTTGTAATCACGGCATATAAAAGAGGAAGACTTCGGCTTTAAAATGTGTATATTTATTCTGCGAAAATAGTTACCTTTGACTTTCTGTAGACTGAAACAATTCGTTTTCCTACTATGACCCATGTAAATCTACGCATAAGTTGAAAGTTTGAGCTCGAATCGCTCAAGATTTTGACCGATTCGGGATATAAATAAGGTCAGTATTAGATTTAGCGAGCCTTTATTTATACGATATGATGTATATCTTTTTGGAAATTTTCATGTCGGGGCCTCCTTAAAGTTGCTTTGTCGTTCACTGAAACGTGGTTGGGGGTCAGAGAATCATGCTTATCATGTATATAATCAAGCACTGTCAAGCCACTGCCATCGCAAAAGCAAGCAGAGATGGATACTTAAATGTGCATCGTGGATCGAGACCAGGACGTGAGCTCGTGTTTTGACATATATATACATTAGCGCCAGAATAGGCAGCAATTGAGAGCGAGGGAAGCAAAACGATGAGAACAAAAAGGGGATGCATACACCTTGATGTGCAGAATGACTATCGTTACATCTCTGCTGTATTTGCTATCCATGCACATGCTTAGTACACGTATTTATAGATTCATATATATAACTTCCTATATTATATAGTTGTATGGTTTCAGGGCGAGTATTAGCTCCCCTCTGCCCCCCCCCCCCTAAATAAGGTAAATTTTGTTTCATTTTACCGTGAAATTCGTTTCTAAAAATTTTTGGTTGACTTCCCCCCTCTTCCCCCAGCTCCCCCCTACCCTACCCCCCTACCGCTCTCCCCAAACTTCCTTTTTTTGTTATTCATCCTTAGATACTACCAACTCATGCTCTTCAATTAAATTACAACAATTCAAAGTGCTGTGGTTTTTGAGCAAGACTATTTATTGAATTACAATTATTTAACCCACAAATATGTTACAAACAACTCACTGGAAGTAAACATAAAAAAAAATGAAAATCTTGAGGAATGAAGAAGAGATAGAAACAGATCTGTTTGCATTTAAATTAGCGGAATTAAAAGATTTAAACAAGTCCATGGACCACGAAGTGTAGTATTTAACAAAAAATAGCTTCACGTGGAACAGAGAAAAACCGACAGGTAAGGTGCAAAGGGCAGTCAACGCAGTTTGAGGCTTAAGCAAAAGAGCTGAAGTAGAAAGTTTAAATCGAAAGATTATTTTTAATGGATTAAATGATAAAATTATGTTGCATATACCTAGCGGAGACTTGCGTATGAAACATAAAAAATATATATAGAAATAATAGAAAGCAGATTCATGATATAAAGTTAGTTTTAAATGCAAAGATACAAGGATGTCTACGGAAATTAGAGGCAGGAAAGGGTAGGCATGGATTTACAAATAAAAAATTAAAGAAGAAAGGGAATAAATAGAAGGCAGATTTACAAATATGATGTTAGGATTGAATGCAAACACACCAGGATATATATGATAAATGTAGGAAGGACGGGTTAGCATAGAAATAAGCATTAGAAAAAGGGAAGAAATTTACTTTTCGCACATAGTAAAAATAGACAAGAGCAGGTGGCCTTATTTAAAGAAGGGATAGAAAGAAAAAAATGCTTAATGAAAGAATTCAGGGACTTCATCAATAAAAATCCTACAAAATAGGGCAAAGAAGTTGAAGTAGCATATAAAACAGTAGATGATAGGAAATCGATATAACTTATAAAAAAAGCAACTAAGGAAAATAAACTTGACAAAATCGAAGATAATTTTATGAATGTAAGGAAGACTTAAGAAATACAGAAAATCTATACGGTAATTGAGAACTCTATTATCCGTGAAATATACAAAAATAAAGAAAAGACAGATAAAAATATAGCAAAAAGAAAAACATATAAGCAAGTGTAAAGAGTAATAATGCATGCTGTGATATGAGAACGTAGAAAGGACGACAGAAAAAGAGTTTTAAGTGATGGACTGTAGGCTCTGCAAACAAAGAAAAACAAATATTTGCGTATTTCTATGTAAAGAGGAGAAAAACGGCTTATTAAATAATAATATCAGTTAGAAGTATCGGACTTGAAGATAATGGAGAGATATGCAGGAGAGAGATGATTTATGTGAATGTACAAGATATTTTTGTAGGTAAATGAGGCACTACATAGCGACGATTAAAAGTTCAATAAATCGCTATGCGTTAAAAATAAAAATATAACGTCAATGTAAAAAGAAATTCTAACATGTTGAAGTACGTTGAATCAACTACGTATCATATTCTATCATAAATACAATTAGTATTAATATCAGGGGATATGAATTTTTTATAGTTATGACATAAGAAAAAGGAAAGTAGAAGTATACAGGGTGTTCCAAAAATGTTCCGGGAAAACTATACCACGAGATCGCGCTCGTCAAGACGAACAAAAAGCTCTCTACCTAATTAAGATCCGATGCGTAGTTTTTGAGATATTGTCAGTTAAAAATCAAGGAATTTCTGCATCACATAACAGACTATGAGAGTTTTTAAAGTATTTTTCTACAATAATTATACAGATTATCAGTTGGCGATATCTCAAAAACTACGCATCAGATCGAAATTTGGTAAAAAGCTTTTTTGTTTGTCTTTATAAGCTTAATCTTGTGGTATAGTTTTCCCGGAACATTTTCGGAACACCCTGTATAATTATCTAGAGAGAAAATAAAAAACAATAAAATAAAAATTTTACATTTACAAATAATAAGTAAGAATTTTAAAATATCTTATTATAAACTATTTATGATCGATTCTAAAATTTTCAAGATAACCTAAAAAAAGCTCTTAATTGTTTCTGTTATAATAGTGATTATATAAATATTATATACATCTATACATGTATAAATATTAACCTGAAACGCCGATTTGAGTCATTATCTGTATTAAATGAGTAATAATTATTTGCTAAATCAATGAACTCATTTCAAAAAGTAACTATATTTGATCGATTTTTAGGCGAATTTTCATGAGATCGCTTTGGTTATCTATGTTTGTACGCATGTGTGTATTGAAAAGAAAATCCTTGTACTTATTATGTAGACGTAAGAATAAAAATATTAAAACACGGGGGTGTGCGTGCGGAGCGTGCAGGGGGCGAAGCTTTACTAGGATATATACGGGCAAATCCACCAAACTTTTGAATTCGAGATATAAAAAAAAAAATTTCTTTTTTTTGCAATGCACACTATTGGGACTTTGTATACGTATTTGTATACCTATTATTAGTGAAAAATTGTTGGCTTAGTTTTACCTCTGGGCCATTCAAATTAAAGACCTAATAATACATAGCTCTCATACGCTTAGAATGAAAAAACTGTCTCGCTGTTTTGGCATTATTTTTTTTTTTGCTGATATTTAATAATATTTATGTAGGTTTAAAATAAGTTAGAAGTTATATCCCAACACAAAAAAATGTTTTCCTTTGTTAGAAATAAAAAAAAAAACAATGTTAATTACCTTTTTTCAAATGATTTTTTTTATTGAATAAAATTTTTTCCTCCGTGTTTTTGTATGTTTATGATTAAATAAATAAAAAATACCTTGAATATTTATAAAGTAATATTAAAACAATGACTTGTAAAGAATTTTTAAATGATTGACAAATATGACCAATTTAAAAATTTTCATTTCTCTTATAGTAATAATAATAAATTGACACTGTAAATCTTGAATGTACTCAATAAGTCTAAATTTTAAATGTTATAATAAATAAAAAAAATATAGTTTCATGCACACTTATATTTATTCATTTAAATTACACTTTTTTGATCGTAATCTGCGGATTTTGATGACTTTACTAGCTTTAACTGTGCTATCATTTTTTTTTCTTTTTTTGACTTGTAATCATAACAAAATGAGGTTTTAAATTATAATGTTTACATGGTGGATTCTCAACTCATTCTAAACATGATAAATAATTTAAAAATAACACATGTTCATTTTGTTCTGTCCATATTACTTAGTAAATTTTCATTGTATTTGGTGCTACTTGCGATTTAGAATTTTTAATAATTTATCCATATTTTTCATGTCATTTTCAGAATTTAAAAACATTTGTACTTTTGAGTCACTTTCTCAAACGACTTTAATCATATTACTGGCTGTTAAAATATCACGTGCAAAAGAAATTGCTCTATCACAAGGTGATTTGACTGTACCACCTATCTTTTCAGCACAACTCTTTCCATGGCCTGCTGTCGTGAAATTCCAGGATGCTTGATTGAGTTTCAAAGTTTTGCAACGTTAAGTAAATAAAAAAAAACTAGTACGATTAATTTTACTAATTTTTCTAACATTAAATCAATGTTTGCATGGATTTTACATAAACATGTTTCTCTCTCTGTCACTTTACGTCTGACGATCCACTGAGGACATAGTATGTAAAATAAAGAACGTGAAATTTTGAACAACTTGTTAGCTTTGAATTTGAAATACAAATTATCTAATGTGTCAAGTAAATATCCCTTACGTACCTCTACTCCATCTTTGATAATAAAATCTTTTTTACTTTGTCCAGGCGCAGAATTTTGATTCTTTTCTAAAAAGTTGTTAACTACGTCTTGGGCTTCCGAATGAATCTTAATTTTTTCACTTTTACTTCTATTAAAATTGTATGTTGTTGACGCACTTTTTCTTTGTAAGAACGCGCTTACAAGACCAGAAGTTTTTTTCATGCAACGATATCGTTTAATAATTTTTCCAACGATAGTTTGTGCAATAAGTGATTTTTCTCTGTCAGACCTTTTTTTTTATTTATTTTTTAAAAGCTGACTTTCAAGTACTTCTCTGTAAAGTAATTTCTTCCCAATAGCTGGCTTACCCTGTTTAATTATTTTATCGAATTTTTTTCAATTTGCGTTTTATTCACATTCTTTGCTCTCTAATATTTTTTTTCCAAATTTTTATCGATTTTCAATGTTTTATGTTCATTTTTTCTAAGTTTTTTCTTGGCGTCGCAAAGCAAGCTCTCTTTTTTTACAATTTTGTATTGTCTTTTCCAAACGTAAAATTCTTTTATTCATATTAGAATCGTTTGATTGTCCTTTTGTGTTTACATTTTCTTGAGTCAATACAGGTTTATCGTTAACAAAAGCTTCTTGCAAAGATGTATTCGAATAATTGGCTAGACTTGATTGAGACCCATCAGAAGCATTCACCTTATCAGAAGAATTTTTTATGTTTGTTTTTTTCTTTCTTCTCGTAACGTCATCGTAGTGCTTTATTGGTGAATTACCTAACCCATTAGAACGTCGTTTTACACTTGCGGCATCAGGAGAGTTTGATCTTCTACATTTTGCAAGAATATTATGGTCGTCAATTTGGTTCATTGGTTTCTCACAGGCTTCACGTTTTTCCAAGATTTTTTGCTCACGTTTTTCGGCAGTCATTTTCCTCTCCTCTCTGACTTTTTGCGCCTTATTCGTCGTTGGCTAAGTTTCAGGCTCCATTCTACTTCGTTCATAAGATAAACGTAGAATGGTGAACTACCCAAATTCGTTTACATAAGTGTTTGTACATACTTACCTTTTTTAAGTTCGAAAAAATAGTCTAAATAATTTTAACATGGAACGTAACAGAATCGACCAATTGTGTGACCGAATATTTAGAAAAATCAACAGCCTGATGTCTATAAATACCATGTCGATATTGTAAATTTCTAGTTTGACTGTAGTTGATCGAGAGATACATTATTATTGAAAAAAAAGTAAGGAAATTTTTTTTTTTTTTTCAAGTACTAAAAGTTTTTTTCCTACTTTTGACTATTTTTTTAAAATCTACTCTACTTGCTACTTTATAATCTACACTACTACATCTACATTCTACTTCAGCAGCAAGTTGACGCTTGAACTATTACAATCAGTTATTTTTATCTCGAAGTATATTATTTAAAATAAAAAAATGAGCTTGGTCACACAGTGCGCTGGGACTATATATTGAAGAGGAGTAAATACGAGTTAAATTTTTTTAACAACAATATAATGATGGCCCATATATATTCCAATTATAAATGATAAAATACAGTGGTAACAACTTACATTGACCTTTTTACCGTAAAACCTTCGATGTGCCATCAAAAAATGTGTTATTTTAAAACTAGTGTCGTTTTTTTATTACAACGTTAAAGTCTTCGTATTCTTTATTAATTTAGGGCACATTATTGAGACACGGCTTAAAATTTTTCGTTTTCCAAGTATTTGAAGATCAGACCAAAAAATTTCCCGTACTTGAAGGGCCGCGTCTTAAAAGTCTATAAGAAGGGACTTCAACTTTTTCAAAAAGTTTACTTCACTTACTAAAATACGTATAATTTTTTTTTTCATTGAGAGCACACTATTTAGTCTTTGATATGTTTTGTAGAAAGGTTCGAACGAGTAAAAGTCGTTATTATTATGCCAGTATATTGTGGGCCGCGCAAATAAAGTTGTTGAGAATACGAAATGTTTCTTGAGCTTCAGTAGCTTATTTCACGTTTTTTCATCTTAAATCACTTATAGAAAAGGAAAAAAGTAATTTATGGCCTTAAATCTGTGCATACACAGTGTTCTTTAGGTAAATAATAGTGAAAGACAATTTATTTGACTCATTTATGAAATAAAATACGAATTTTCCAAGCTTAATCTCTGGATCACGAAGGTTGAATGTTTGGTGGATTTTCCCATATATAGATACGTATATGTATGCGAACGTGCGCTTAGTGAGCTATACAAGCGCCACTAAACTGTGTAACTGCACTCAACAATATAATACTTAAGTTCGAGTGTTAAATTGTTTTGCATCATACTTTGTTTTATAATAGAACTCTTTTTTTTGCAAAGTTTTTTCATTCTATGTTCAATAAATGCTACATTTATTAGTTTGTTGATAAGAGTGTGCACTGTGAAAGAGATTTACCTAATTTTTTTTCATGAAATTCCTGTTCCCAAGACGGTCCTGGCAAGCTTGCTATAGGGCTAAGCTCTAATTCTTTATGTAAATTTTATACAGTATCAAAACGGCTAAATGGATATTGAGAATTGAATAAATTATCACATCGGTTACACAAAAACTGTGTGTGTTATAAAAAACGACAATTTTTATAATATGTTTAAGTGGCTCTTACCACTTAACAATCGCTTCCGAAACTATAAAAAGAACGAAAGATTGCATAGGACCCAAAATTATGAGACCATGAATATTATTTTTCTATAACTAGTTTGTAGATCTCCTTATTTTGGTATTTTAGCGTGCTACGGCATAGTCCAAAGTTTAAATAGCTCAACTATGTCATACTTTTAACCTGATCTCAAAAAACACTAAAACAGAGCCCGAGAGCACCAAAGATGGGCATATAGTTAAAAATGCAACTTTGCATTGGTTATTACAGAATTGAAATATATCATAGGACGCTGATACTGAATATGGTATCTTTATTTCTTTCATTCCGTTATTCGTTTCTTTTAACCTCCAATAACAATGGATCTTTTCTTGAAATGGAAAAATACAATTAAACAATGAAAAAATTTTACTTGCATTTTGATTTGCTACGTAGAAATCTCTTTAAGTTGCTTGATAATGTGGTAATGTTTATCTAACTTTAAAACAATGGGCAAAAGAATGGCCAAATTTATGCATATAGTACGTAAGAACATGAAGCACGGGTTCAAACAGAAGTGGGTGTTTATTCTAGAATGGTGATACTGTATATAACGTATAAATTACTGTCTTTCGCAACAATGTATTTACATACTTTTGAAATAGTAAATCAATTTTATTGCTTTATCACTTTATATATTAAAGTCATTTTTTTAAAACACTAAAAATGAGCATTTAAACTTTTGAAGATCAGCTCCTTAACTATGTTATGATACAAATGTAAGTTCATGTGGGACTCCCATTGCGATCACTTAATTCTTTTTAAAAGAAGTATACAATTGCACTTTATAAGCAGGCATCGTAACCAAGATTTTTTCCTTGGTTTTCCGACATATTGCTACTGCGAGAGTAAATGCCAAGTGCCTTGCAAGCACTAGTTTGCTTCACGTCAATTTGAAAATAAATTGACTAGAACTATTAAAAATATAAAGAATACGATATCTGCAAAAAGACTACTAAAATAACTCAAATTTATTTTAACTGCTTGTATCTCACTAATGGTAACATAAACTAAAATTTTACCCTTACTTTTTATAACTTAAAATTAACATTGTAAGATTATTTTGTTTTCAGTTGACTACAAATATCTGTGAAACGATGAGGTTTAATCATATTAAAAGGAATACTGTACATTAATATAATAGTAGCTATCGGAATTACATTATATTATGAGTTAACTTACGCCAAGTTAAGTATGCGCAATTTCTGATAGTAAAAAATCTACACTTTATTAAATGGCTCTAGCAACGGATAAATAAACGTAAGCTTTTCTACACTTTTAGTTAGATAACTCACATATATCTCACACAGAACTGAGGGCTGGCTAGAAGCCAGAAAAGTCCGGTTATTTACATCGACTCGTGCCTGTACAAATACATACGTACATTTAACGGCAAAATCCATGACCGGTCATAACTGTGTATAGAAATAAGTCAGAATTGACAGACCGACAGGCCGACGGCTCACCTGTATACCGACCAAATAAAAGATTGCATCCTGTTTTCGCCTGTTGTACACATCGAAACATATGTTTTTATGCGTTTTCTGTCATCGGACATTATTCAACTGTTCTTTTGAGGTTATAAGTAGATTATTACGCAAAAAAGTTATTCATATCTCATATTTAGTATCAGCACTCTAAAATGAATTCCTACTTTTGTTCAAACCCGTGTTACGTAGTAATATGTATCATATACATACGTTTGGCTGTTATTCTTTCTATTGTTTTAAGGATATGTAAACATAATAATGTAAAACAGGGACTTAAAAAATGTTCCTATTTAGCACATCAAAATGCGTGTGAGACTTATTATATATAGCTCTCATTTACAAGTTCTAACTGTATACATGTTTTCTACTTTAAGATGAATTTGAGTGTTTTTGGAGGTTAGAACAAATAAATAACAGAATAAATAAAATTAAGATACCCTAATCGACCTTAGCGTCATACGATGTATAAATTAGATTCTGTAATGACCAATACAGGGTAACATTTTTAACTATATATGCCTATCTTGAGTAATTATTCACTTTGTTTTGATATTTTTTGAGGTTATCCTAATACTATTACATAGTGAAGTAGCTTTAGCTTTAGATTATCATGTAGCACACCAAAATTGACAAGTTTTAATATCTTTAAACTTTTTTGTAGAAAAATATTGTTTGTGTGCATAGAATTGTAGGTCTTTCTTAGGTGATCTTTTGTTTGTAGAGGTTAGGAATCGATTGTACAGTAATGAGTGTCACTTAAACGTTTTATACGTATTTTCGCTGGTTAAAAACAAAAATAGTTCTTGTTTTAACAGTTGTAATAATTTATTTCATCCTCACTATCTTTGTTCAAGCATTTCCATGCCTATTTATAGTATTTTTGAGGGTTAGGTTAACATTATAACGTGATAAAGTTAATTTAACACTGGATTCGGATTTAGAACCTCAATGTATCAAGAATATGGTCGCATATGTACTCTTTCACATTTCTTGTGGTCCTGTGTTAGGTAAACAATCTTGTTATCCATTCTCTCTTATTAATTTTTCTACCGTTTCATCTATTTTACTTGCGCTAAGTTATACTGTAACCCTATGATTTTTTCTTCATCTACGTACGCCTTAATAGATGCTCTATTTTCTCCAGCTTTTTTTTACATGCCCTACACCTTTTGTCCTGGTATTCCTTGTTTCCCGTCCTTGCCATATTACTGCACCTCAGTCTTGCTCCGTGATCTTTTTTTTTCAGTTGTCTATTTGTCCAGTACTAATATTTTCCTGGCTTGTTATTCATTCTTCTGTACTATATCCATAACATATTTTACCGCCTGTTTTATAGTTTCTATCTCTAAGTTTTTTCTGTTAGCCTTCATCTTTTATATATTAACCAGCGTATTTCTGCTTTTACCCAGAGACATATCAAACATTCTCTGAACTTTTTTTATTTGTTCCCACTATTCTTATCTTTGTATTTCACTTTATAAAGGCACACCGCTTTGACTATGGCATCTAAGAAGTAAAGCCTTTTGTTGAAGCTCCCTACGTGCTAACAAGCTATCTCTCTCAAATTCCCCATATCGTATTTACTGCAGTCTTGACCTCGTTTGACCTTCTCATTACTTGACAGCAAAGTGTATCCTTTGTCATGGCCCGGAACCCTAGAAATCAGTATTTCTCGGTCACTCTTAATTTTTTTTTTAAGGGCTATTTCTCTTCGTTCGTAAGCTTGCCTTTCTTGCTCCATACCATAGTTTATGTTTTATTCATACGTACCTCTTGTTTATTCTTATCGCAGTAGCCTTTTAAGTTGCTTAGCATACTTTGTAGCTCTTCTGCTATATTTAACACTGCTGCTACATCATCCGTAAACTACAGATTAAATATATATTCATCAGATACACTCCGATGCATTTTCATTCACTTCATGTTGCTCTCAGAAAAAAAAGTTGGTTTAATAAAAACGTAAATAATCAATAACCAACTTAATGTGATGGATGTTGTTGGGAGCGCGCCTTGTAGATATTTCTGAAGAGGTCGGCAAGGGACCGACGAAGCGTTAAAGTTCAAGAAAAAGCTGCTACATTACACAAAGTTAATTGTTGGTTATGTTTTTTTAATCTGACTAGGGGGCTCCGCCCCCTGCGCGCTTCGCGGCCCAACCCCCGAACTTTAATCAAATCTCGTTCTTTTTTTTAAATTTTTCGAAAAAAAAAAAAAACTTTTTGCATCATATTTTCTAATTTCTATGTCAGTATGTTACCCACTGATTTAATTTCTTTTTCTTGTCATTTTTTCAATATCTCATGATTTAATTTTTGCGCTTTAAAAAGTATATATGATTTGTCTTAATTAATTATATCACAAATAAATGGTTTTAGTCACGTGGTATTCTTCTTTTCTGCATAGGATTAAAATCTTTACCCCTCTTAGAACTGTACCTCCTCATTTCTTTTTTTTTCATTTTTTTTTGAAATTTTCTCTGTAAATACTAAACAAAGCAAAGCTTAGTAGCGATGCCCATCCAACTTAAGTCTCTGTTTTAAATATTGCTGTGAATTTATTCTCTTATTATTCCATGTTTCGTTTTCCTTTATTCTTTTTGTAGTTATTATAAACTTTTCCGCAATACCTATCTTTTCCATTTTATCTATAAATATTTTCATGCTCACTCTATTTAAATCTGTTTTAAAATCTACAAGTTACACATGAATTCTGCCCCCGTTGTTTTTTATCGTTTATCATGTTGGTTTTAGTGTAAATATGCCATCCCTGGCACTTTGATTCGTGCAAAAGCCTGCCTAGCGTTCTTTTAATTTTTACTCTGATCCTAGCTGGTTTTTAAGTCTGCTTACTAATATGTTTGTGAGCATCTTGTAGCCCACACCTCGTAACGATACCCCTTTGTAACTTTAAATGTTGTTGTCTCTTGCCTTATCTGTGTAGTATATCTGTGCCACCTTCCATCAATTGACAAGCTCCGTTTTACTGAATACTTTGGTTTCGGCTTCGCCAAGAGTGGCAATTCACGTGCGATCTAGAGAATTCTTTACTTTTCCTTCCATGGTGCGCAATATACAATTTGCGGTATAAATTGTCTTATCGCCATTTAAAACTCAGTCATTTCATTGCTGTTTCCATTTTTTTTATTTCTCATCTTTTTTTTTATCTTAACGTCTTTTTCTGGTTTCCTTCAATTTCTTTCTCTTTTCTTTTGAAACCTCTTTATCCTCCTCCTATTTTGAACCTGACAATTTTTTTAGCTTCGCTTTCGCTGGTTTTTTTGGTATTTTCACTCCTTTCTTCTACCCTATCTATTCTCTACCTACTTTTAATCATTTTGAGTTCTTATTTACCTCCCATATGTGCTTTGTAAGTACATTCGATCTTACTTGCATGTCCATGCTTTTCATACATATATTATTTTGTCTTTCATGTGTCTTATTATTGTATGTAATGCATGTACCCTCAACTTATCTCAATAAAATTCTGCTGTCTGTTATATGTCTGATTTTTCTCGGTTTCTGTCCCTCATCTTTTTCCCCTGCTATAATTATCTCTACTTAAAGGTGATATTATTCCGTTCTCAGAGTTCGTTTCAACTCATGCACAATCCTACCTACCTTGTTTCCCAAATCGATTGCTGGATCAATAACTGAGTTGCTGTTATCCCCTATAAAATTGTAAATTTCGTTTCAATCCTCATTTGTCGCTCTATTTCTAATACTAAAGCCTGACTTTATCAAAAATTCAACCCTCCTTGCCCTCTTAGCTCGCCGTTGTATCCAAGGAGTTTTTTCTCTATTCTCTTTCACCTTCTTTTTTTAGTTGTCATTCTCAGATTCTCGCATTAATATCTTAAGTAGGTTTCATAGTCAGAAGAAGCTATATTCTAGAATTATTTATAAAGTAAATTGTGCAAATGTAATAACATAAAGCTCATTTTCATACTATACGAGTTATGTTAGATAAAAATTTTTTTTCCTAAATGCTAAGAATAAATATTGAAGTATTTATTAGATTTCATATTCTTTGGTGAAATTAATAAGATAAGTGGAAATTGTAGCAGATACAAGTTCGAACTTTTTTAAATCCCGTGTAGCTAAGTAAGTTAGCATATCTGCCGATGTGAATTTCGGAAGTGCTGGAAACAACTAATATTTACATATCATAAAAATCTCGCAATAATGCCCTGTTACCTCCATTTTTTTACACGACATATGAAAGAGGAAGACTACGTTTAGAAAACGTATATATTTATTCTGCTAAAAAATTTGAGTAGGGCTCATTATAGACTAAAAAATTTGTGTTTTTACTCTGCTCCATACGAATCCACGCTAAAACTTGAAACTTTGAGCTTGAATTTCTCAAGATTCTTACCGGCTTGGGATATAATTAAGATTAGCACTAGATTTAGCGGACCTTTATTTGAACGACATGATACATCTTTATATGGACATTTTCGTGAAGGAGCCTCCTTGAGGTGCTTCTTTCCTGAATATAAGCCTTATTTCAATAAAATATATAAGCCTTATTTTAATAAAATATATTTTTTAGACTTAATGATAAAGAAGTCGATTCCATACAGAATAAAGGTATGTTAATTGTTTGGACTAATTTTATCTTGTTTATATTCAATATTGCATAATCAGATATCGTCAACTATAAGAATAAACTCATTAAAAATAAGTATGCCCTTTATCTCTTCTTCCTCAGACCATACTCTTTATCCTCTCTTTCTTATACCCTATTGTTCTTTTTCTTATCTGTCTGATAGACAGGGTCTTGACGCTCTGTCTCCAACATCGCCTTCCGTGTTTTTTTCCTGTTTTTGCCTTTTCCTTGTCTCCCATTACATGGAGAAATGATTCTCCTCTGACTAATTCACCTGCTTTCAGATGTTTTTATAATCTATTTTCCTCTAGCCTATTGCATCCGTTGCTCCATGCTTAACTCCCTTTCATCGACCTCTTTTTTTTGCTGACTTAGATCATCGTAGCCTTCCTTGCTTTTCTATTTTTCAATAGATTTTTTGTCATTTTCTCGCTCGTTTCTGGTCATCATTCCTCATCTTGAGCTAACCTGCCGTGAAACGTCTTCTCGCTCTTCTTCATTTTTTCTAAACCAGCGCATTCTTTGAAGTGATAACGCTTTCTGGTCTTTCCTGTTGCGTAGTTTTTGCATTCAACTATCACTTCTACTTATTTATGATATTACTTTTCTTTTTTCGATGACTTAAACTAACTTTAACGTGGACCCAAGATACCTTACGTCCAATGGCTCATGCACCCCCCCCCCCCTTGTCACTTCATAATCATTAATTGATGTATGCCCATTAATTTATATCAATTTTTTAAAATAATAAACATACATTTATCACGCTGTCGCCGGGGATTGCGACGACAGCGGAGGAGAAACTGAGGGAAAAAGGGGGAACGATAGGGAAACGGCGCGTTAGTGGCACGCGAGTGGCTTGGCCGCAGCAAAATACAGCAATTTATACTATCCAAATTGCATACGAACTGTTAAATCACTGGCTACGGCCAACGCACTGGCACACGTCCACTAACGCGTGAAATATATACGCACTTATACACATTTAGGTGCACTTAACTTTAATTATTATAAATGATTGGTACAAAATCAGCCAAAAGGCTAGCACGCCACACAACGTGTCACAAAACATAATGCTATAAATATATAAAATTGATGAAAAGAAACATAGTAAATATTTGATGAAACTCAATTTTTTATTGTATTTTAGTAAATTATTTAATAAATATACGCATAATTTTATGAATACTTTACAAGTTTTTATTTTTACTTTTACGGATTTGCGAAGCAAGTTTTATTTTAGGAAATATCAGGTTTATATACAGCTATAATACAGGTAGCAGTTTCGTAAACTCTTTTGATGAGGAATCTATTATGTGCCATTACCTAATCACTACACCGAAAAAACTATGGATAGTAGCATCAGCTACGTCTTTGTGGAGTACAGGCAGTACTATAGTGGAGCACAGCCAGCACAATGCATGATTTATTGTACGTATCAAGTCAAGCAGAGAGCTCACCGTGGTAGCGAATTGGCCTTACGCGTGGCAGGCTGCATTCACGACTTTTCTGTAGAGTGAATACGCTTTTACATGTAGTGCCCTGCTGTTGCCCGTTTTTCAGTGTAATATATCGTTCCTAAATCGTTTAACTCACCAATATATGTAATCAAAATTCTCAACTTAACTTGTTGCTGGTTGAAATAGCAGTAACTAAAAAAGCATACCATAGTTACTTACAACTTCTATTAAATATACGATTTGATGATTCAGCTTATATAATCTGATACGCTGTATTGGTAGAATATATTACTGAAGGAAAAAATTGTAATGTTTGAACGGCTTTTCATGGAGGACATGTCTTTAATTACAGTCCTGCTTGAGTGCTCGTAATGAGCAGACGTGTCTGTTCGCTTCTCTCAAGTGTACTGCGCCTGCGCAATAACCTCAAAGAGCCCTTTTAGGGCTAAACCACTTACAACTGTGGGCGTCTGCCCCGGCAACTCAAGATAAATTACGATAGTATGATAGCTTCTTGGGAGCTACTACGCAAAGATGTGTTTTACGCACAGATAAGACGCCTTTTAGAGACCAACCTTGAGTTGTTAATAGAGGTCGACGATCTCCAAAAATAAGTAGCTGCTTTTAGCAATCAGCCACCAACCGCTCAACTACTACAACAAGTTGAGGATTTCAAGGAGGAACTGGCCACTGTCAACAAGGAGCTAGCTGCTGCTGCACCGGTGCCATCCGACGACGAGCAGCCCGAATCCTCGACTGCACTGAAGAAGAAATGCAAGAGGCCCAATAAAATGGCAAGGAACAGAGCAACGACACCGTCAACGAAATACCGAAAAAAAACGCAGCTGACGAAGAAGACTACATTTTAAACCTGGATAAATCAGACGAGGAATCTGAAAACTTCCATGAGCACCGACTACGAAGAAGAGCAGCGGTCCGAAAAGTTGCCTCCTCCTATTATTAATCGCGAGAAGAAGCACTGGCCGAAAACCAGGGAAGCACTCGCCTACCACGACGTCCCCATCCAGAAGACGTTTAACGTCTCGGACGGTGTCAAGGTACACATGGAAACAGTCGACGCTTTCCATGAGGTTACGAAGCACTTGGATAAAGCCAATGGAAGGAAGACCGTGAGCTCGTCGTGGTTATCTACGGCGTGAACTAAGTCTACTCCGAACAAGAAACTGATTCCGCAGTGCAGATGATGCCAAAAATTCCGACACGGCAAAATATTGTCATGCGGCCTGGGTCTGTGCCCTCTGCACAAAAGACTCCACTATTTCAGCCTGTCCCCTGAAAGCAGACAAATTCGCCGATTCAACCTGTGCAAACTGCCAAGGTGATCACTGGGCCTCCTACCCTGGCTGCTCCAAGTTCTCGAAAAATAATACTACCCGACTGAAAAATCAGCCACCGTGACCAATGACTGCAGCCTTTTCTTTGTGGATTTTCATTTCCAATGCGTACCTGCTGTGTCTTTACTTAACTTTATCCAAATTCAGATAACTCTATCTGTCTTTTGTGTCTCGCCCTTGGTGATAGCGCTATCTAAATTCCTACTCTTGGTTCTTAGTTAGCCCCGTCTATCGACATCCAAATTTTTTCCATCATCTGTTTCTCCGTTTCTTTTTGTTCTTTCCTTCTTTTAGTTGCATAGCACTTTTTAGTGGTCCAACCCAGCGTGGCGGTGGATGGTTTTAGTCAGTAAGAATCTGACACTACCTTCAATTTCTTCGAAGGTGCCTATGCAAGGTTTCCTCCACCGCCGTCCATAAAAAAAAAGTCTACTCAAAACGTCTTGATTATACGTCCTTGATCTATAAGTATCAAACACTATTAATACTGAAAAAATGACAGTGAAAACTTCTTCGTCCCGTGGATGTTGAACGTGGTAAATAATTCTTATAATGGTAACTAATAATAGTAAATACCAACTGTTTCCAAGATAGTATTTGATGTTTACTATAGAATTTCGTGACAATTCGTTTCAACGAATCCTTTATTATCTTTGATACTCGATATTAATGTACAAACTCATACAAATACAAATATCCGTACTCTTTAATAAAAAAATCTTTGTATTATTAGATAATGAATCATTCTTGATACTTCGATATAAAGGTACACTGTGTTCTCATGAAAAATATTAGAACCAGTGACTTTGAGATAAGATTTACTCGAGAATCAGCTGAGAATCACCTGACAAACATCTAAGAATCACTTGAATTACACCTGAAACTTATCTCAGATTTCAGGTTTTTATAGAAGTAAAAAAGTAGCCTTCGGAAAAAGCTTGTCGATTTTGGTTCTCGGAGCACTTCCTACTTTTGCAGGGATTATTTTCGGACCTGATACATCATGTTTATCTCAATGCTGCAAATTGGCTACAAAATATCCCGTTTGTGCCAATTGCGTACATGTCCGACATAATAAAACGATGTGCTAGCATATTTGTGCATATTTAGCGAAATAAGGGCTCTACAAAATAGATGATTTCACTACAAATTTACTACAAATAAGCTACAAATTATTCTGGCGTTTTGGATAGGGCTCTTACAAATTGATTTTCTTCCTTGACAAACGTATATGATGAAAAATATGCTGAATAATAAATAAAAAAAATGAGTCTTGGTGGAATCTGAATCTGTGCACTTCGCAAAACAACCGCTTACTTAGCGAGTATTTGATAAATTCATCACGTTGGTTACAATGGATATAAATTGCTAAAATATTAACAGATTCTAGTTTCAGTAGTCTTTAGGCTGCCCTTATAATTTTATTCAAAAATATTGAGTATTTTGTACAAACAACTGCTATTTGAACTTAGTATATGATTTTAGTACAATAACTTCCACAGAGTGATGTCACTTGCCCCCTGCTCTCGGATTTTGACGAGCTCTATCTCCGCCGCTTTTAAAAAAATATATAATAAGAAAAAAAACTTATAATTTTTTTCAACAATCTACTCGACGCTTTCTTATAAATTTATTAATTAAATGTCATTCAGTTCAAATACATATCAAGTTTTTTTACTGTGTTTAGTAGATGGTATATTCAAAACTTATAGTCCTGTCAGATATAAATGGTATTAATGTTATTATCGTTCACGCAGAGTCAAATAATTAAATGTCTTTTGCCTACTCGATTTGACTGCTTATGTAGACTATGTAAGGTTTTTTTATATGGATTAAAGTATACATTAGAATATGAATCAATCAAAGCAATTCATACGATGCATAATATAGAGCTCAATTTTGTTGCTGGTTTCATCACAAATATTATAACTTCTACCCCATCATTTTTAGAAATCTCCTCTCTTTAAGTTTTATCTGAAAACAACTTTCACTTATTTGAATAGCCCCACAAGATCGAACAACTTATTACAGGCATAAAGTATTATAGGGAATCTGTCACACAAAAATTGGCTGGATAAAAATTTTAAAGTTTTTTTTTCATACAATTTAATAATGCTATTTATTTTATATCAATGATACAGATCAAGTACCTCAAACTGCGAACAAGGAAATTCTCCAAACAAACATTACAGATATAATCAAATCAAAAGTACACTTCCACAATCCTGGAGAAAACTATAGAACTGACGGCTATATTGTAACATCAAATACATTTAAATTGCTAAATGAGCACCTAGTAACAACAAAAGGAGAAGTGAGAACTAGATTTCCTCCAGAACCAAATGGAATTCTACATGTTGGACATGCAAAAGCAATTAACATTAATTTTGGGTATGGCATCATCTTAATTTTTTCCTTAATATTGTATTAAAATATATTGCATGTATTAAAATCTTCTACAGACATATACTGCACCTTCAAATATTTTAAAGCTAAACAAAATCTTTTTTTAAATTACACAATAACTAGCACTTTACAGTATTCGATATTAATGTTTCATAGAAAGCCCTATTGACATTGCAACCATACAAAATAATCACTTTATATCCTTATTTAAAGATCGTCCGTTTCTTGTCAAAGATTCTTTTCTTAGAGTTGCATTTCAATGACCTAATAATTCTCTGAAGCATCCCAAAAGTTATAATAATTTTATTAGTGGAGCTTGAATATTAGCTATTTTTATTTGAGCTCCTACGTTTACAAATGAGTCAGAAATACACGAAATTGTGTTAATTAGGGTTAACTTCGAAATGAAATATACTACTCCTGGCTTTCTTGAGCAACACATTTTTGATTGATAGGTCAATATTTCGTCTCATCTTGAAGACCTTTTCAAGACTGTAACAAAACAATACAAAAATATGATATAAAAAAACACACACAAATATCACATAGAATAATCATAAAAACAATCAACGTTTGATACATAATAAGTAAATATTTATAAAGAAATTAACCTTTGTTCATATAAACAATCTCACACACTAAAAACCAACAGATTGTATATTTAAAAAGAACTCATGATAAGAAAACAGAGTGAATTTTTTGCAAGGTGTGCGAAAGAACAAGCGACTGTCACCGCTGACGGCCAACCGCGAAATCATGTACACTCTACGTAAGTGTCTAAGTATATGTTATGGTTAGGCTGTCGACGCGCAGTTGTGTCACCTGCCACACCAATATGTGAGAAAAACAGGTACATGTGGATAAGTGAGAGTTCTAAACACAACTACACGACGATACACCAGCTGCTATTATGACTTTAAGAAGCGTCTGATTGATCTCTTTTTTTTTACAAATTGTGTGATAGTATATTCATATGTTTTATAATTTATCTAGATCATTTATTCAATTGACATTATGGTCAAACTAAAAAATATTTAACATTTTGATGATCTCTTTGTGTGTTTGATTTGATTCAATACCCAATATTTTAATGCTTTTATTGTCCCTAATATCAAAACTATGATTGTTGTCACTTGCATGTAGGTAAAAAACTGAGTTGTTTGATTTCTTCTTAGGAAGTCTTGCATTTTTACTTATTCTAGTCTTTAATTTTCGTGAGCTTTGACCTATGTATGTTTTTTTACATTTTCGACATTTTATAGAGTATACCTTATCTAATTACTAAAGACACTATACCTTTGTTTTTACCTTATCTAATTACTAAAGATTTGTCTTAAACTGCATTGATTATTTATGTTGAAATTTTTTGATTTCAAAAATCTATTGTATTTTATAGAAATAATTGGATGGTGAGGTAAAATTGTGATTGGTTTTTTGGGGTTTTGAATAATATTATGTTGATTGTTATTACTGTAAAAATATTTTTCTAATCTATTTTTTAAAATAGTATGGATTAAATCTTCTGGGTAGCAGTTTTCAATTAACGTACGTCGCATGTACATAATGTTCTTAGTCCTGAATTTCTCATCATAGAGTTGAAAAATTCGGTCAAACATATTAATAATACCCTTTTTTACCGAGAAAAGGTAGTGAGTGTGGTAATTAAGTACGCGATTTGTGTAGCACGATTTCTTGTACCAATGAAGAGTACACTTTCCATCATTATGTCTAGCGATTAGCATGTCGAGAAAATGCAAACAACTGGTAACTTCGTTTTCAACAGTAAATTAAATGAATTTTTTATAACTGTTAAATTTTGCCAAAACGTTATGAATTTGTGCTTTTCTCACTATTGCTAAAATATCGTCTACATATCTTTTGCATAACAATTCATCGTTTTTTAAATCAAGTTTTATACTTTTTGCATCTGTTTTAAAACCACATCTGCAAATGTTGTGCTGATGCATCTTTCCATAGGACATCCTATGATTTGCTGGTGAAAACTCTTATTAAACTGAAAACAAGTTTAATCGAGTAACAGCTTTATGCCTTGCATGGATTCATCTCTAGACATTATGACAACGACATTCAAAAATTTCCATTTATTTTCTATACCTTTGATAATGAGATTGTGTGGCAAATCGGTGTACAGAGATACCACATCAAATGATCCCATTAAACCCTTACGGTACAACAATGTTCGCAAGACAGTCTTTTATTTCATAAGAGTTTTTAACAATAAATTTTGACTTTGGAGTGTGTGCACTTAATAATCTAGAGATAAATTGATCTAAAGTTAATTTCTATATACATATTTACTGAATATGTATTAAACATTGATTTTTTCATGCCTGTTTTATGTAGTGGTTTTGTGTTTTTTTTTTTATATCATATTTTTGTATTGTTTTGTTTCAGTCTTGAAAAGGTTTCCATGATGAGACGAAATATTGACCTATCAACAAAAAATATGTTGCTCAAGAAAGTCGGTAGCGGTATATTTGATTTCGAATTTAACCCTAATTAATATAATTTATCTCAAAAGCGAGCAAGTGGAGAGTAAAGAGAAGACTATCTGATCATACACGAAATTATTTCATTTAGATCATAATACATGTACGGAAAAAATTTTGAACGATTTGAGTCCGAACTCCTTGGCCGTCAGTGCTCGAAGTACCATTAACTATCACATCATGTCAAAGCATGCTGCTATAGTTCAATTAGTCCAATGTTTTGTGAGTATATAGCCTGACGTAACATTGAAATGTGTAAGCCTAGAGATAGTTCTCTCATAGCACAGTCTTCGATCTCGAGAATATACACCTACAGGCTCGTGCAGTTCCATGCTATGTCGAACTGTAAGTACACAAAAGATTGGACTATAGCAGCATGCTCTAACGTTTCGAGGCAGTTTAGCGTACTCCGAGCCCTAGCAGCTATGGTGTCCAGAATCATAGTGTTCAAAATTTTTTCGTGTGTAAATTTTGATAATCTTCTGATATTTAAATTAATCTTGATAATCTTTTGATAATGTTCCCATCAAAGAAGGTTGGTTTTGAGGTAATAAATTACCGACAAATTTTTGAATATGTCTCACATTCCGGAGATGGATACAAACTAAGCTGTGTTTCGTAGGTTGTATCAGTTGAAAATTAGCAGCTAGATCTGGTAAGTATGCTAAGTATGGTAAAATTCTGAGCCCTAAATAAAAGGCTGATGCTGAGTTGGGTCCCTATATAAGATAAAGTGCCAAGTTGGGTCCCGGTCATTAAATGCTAATACCAAGCTAGGTCTCGTTCATAATATCCTAGTGCCAAGATGGGTCCCGTCTAAAATGTAAGAAATTTTCTCTCCTTCACGTCATATATATTCCCCTAATCAAACATCTTTCCCATCACACTTTATCCGGGCTCTGTACTTGCAGTATAGTAAAATATACACAAACTGGATTGTTTAAAAATGTATCTGTTTAAGAAAAAACATTTGTCATGTTTGTAAAAAAAGTCTAAAAAATTCCTATTATGGATTATTAACGAGTCAATACTTTCGGGAAACATCTTGAATATATCGCAAATGACTTATGGATCTACTAAGAAAATGTTTAATTTTTGTTTGTCAAGATATTTCTTTATCTTGAGTTCAGTGCTTAGTTGGCGGTCCAGAGAAAGGTTGACGACTAGCAGCAATGGAAATCAATAATATCACTATCAATAGTGAAAATGGTTGGCGTATACGTACATAAAGAAGCATTTAATTCATAACATTACAACATACACGTTCAGTAGTAAGTGAAGTGTTATTGGATTGGCGGTAACGATTAACAGCTAAGTCAATTGATAGTCGTACTATGAAAGTATGCTTGTTTACGTATGTATATAAGAAATCATTACATCGAAAACACTACATACATATTAAGACAGCTACTTCCAGGCTCAATATTACTGCAAACCAACAGTGGAATTTATGGCTGGGACCTATCTCGGCACCTAGATTCAATAACCGAGACCCAACTCGACACCGGGATTTAATGATCGCGATCCAACTCAGCTGCAGGATTTTCATCTTATGGTCCGGAACCTAACTCTACTACTTCGAAATAAAGATCATTTTTTTAGTTGCACTAGGTGAATGTGACGGAATGTTGTCGTGCAGAGTAGTAACTGTCATGGCATATGAGCAATCTTTTGTGCGTTATTTTACTGATTTAATGATCCAAAATAACCTGCTACAACCAAGTTCTCAGGATCAACAAGGAAGAATATTGTGTATGCACCACCGTTTAGATAGCGTGTAGCTAGAAAGTAGACAGAAATGGATTAACAAAAATAGAAAATATGAGATTACCTATATGTTTCAACAATATTTTTGCTCATTTAACTCTGTCATAGATAGAAATGTGCTAATTAATATTATTCTTTTGCTTATGCTTATACTTATATTTTCCAGTGAGCCCGAGATTTAGATTGTAAAGATAGTATGATTTAAAAATTTGTTTTAGTATTCCTTCGCAACTGCACTCGCCATTCAGCTATTTATTCTTCATTTGTATAATTCTAATATCGATCATGATTATTTTTCTATGATTTCGCACCACAAGTTCAAACGCTAATCTAGCATCTCCTACAAGTGAGTGCTGGTTAAAATAAAAACTTTCAAGTTGTTTATTTGAAAAAAGGCAAAAACTGTCGAAAAATGCAACTGTATCTCGAAGCACTAACAAACAATGAAGTAATTTTTTTCACTTTTAAATTCAAGATTCAGATACTTTAATACATACGTAACTTACACTTTTAATTTATTTGCCATAACTTAAGTAGTTTTTGCACTATTTAATTAAAAGTAACAAAAATTTTAAAAACTAATTGTATAGCCAGTGCCACAAAACTAACCTGACTATGCTCCTGATATTTTAACGTATGCTCCGAGATCCATATTTTAATAGAATACTCGAAAAAAAAAAAAAATCTATAACCCACTATTTTTTTAAGAAAGCCTTAGTTACAAAATAGCATTACTCAGTTGTTTTTAACGAAAATCAAGTAAATTTGGCGTGCAGATAGATATCATCATAATAAAGATTTTATGCCTATGTAAACACGTTTATCTTCATTAGAGTTGTATTAATGGACACAATAATTTGAACGATTATTCTTACATATATGTACATGTTTTTGCACTTAAAAATTTTTCGTACAAGTAAATACGTACTTAATCGAAGCCTATTACCTTAGATACAATTAGATGGCTATTTTACGATTAAGAAGCTGTAGCATATACCCGAGGATTTAGCTGAGGTTCAGAAGCACGTATGAGTACGACAGCTTCACTAAAAACGATCTCAAGATCTTCAAATTGGTTGTCGAGGAAATACAAAATGTTCCTTAGCTACCACTTAGCACATAAAAGTGTTTCTTTTTAATTTTAAGTAGAAATATAAGGGATAAACAACTATTTTTGTAAAAATTAGCACTGTATTAATTTATAATCGATTGTTCAAAAAATTTTGCAAATATTTTAAATTATTTCTTTTAATTTTTTTAGCTGATTGTAGATAAAAATCTTGCAGTAACTGTTCATATAACCATTACGCTTGTAATGTGTATATTATCATTATAATATAAAAGTTGATCTTGTTTGTAATAATAATTTTATTTTGATATTAAAGTTCGCTTCATTACTGATTTTTGCAATATTTTCCATTTATTTGAACATCTGATTTTCAATGATGATGTACGCGTAAATTGACACACTCCTAATATTTACGTTATTTTAACTCGATTATAAAGAAATAATATTCGCATATATCGTATTAACCTCGGAGCGTATGTCCGCCAAACCAAAGACCACGTTTCAGAGCTTTAAAAATCCACAGCTCCATAGGACTGCATTTTCTAAGAAAATGTTATCAAAGATTTTCATCTCATAATTGGCTAAATTTTCAGGAAAATGAGTTAAAAAAAATGTATTTTTTCCGATATGGTTTGAACAATTGTTTATAAATAAATTGCTCACTAGTTTTTACAGCGGTAGTTGTTCATACCTCATCTTTCTACGCCAAATTGAAAAAAAAACACCTTGATATGTAGACTGGAAGCTGGCATACATAATTTACCTGCTTCTGCACCACAGCTAAATCTTCGGGTACATGCTACAGCTTCTAAATTTTTTCAACCGTGATCCAGACATCTAATTGTATTAAAGGTATTAATAAAATACGTATCCATTTGCAACAAAAATTTTTTGATGTAAAAAAATACGTATACATTTTGAAGAATAAGCTTTGAAATTAGTGTGTCCATAAATTCAATTCTACTAAAAATGAAGGAGCTCACAGTGGCTAAAATTTTTTACTGTGATGTCTATCTGCGTACCAAATTTCGTTGATTTTCGTTAAAACCACTGAGCTATGCTATTTTGCAATTAAAGCGCTTTTTTTTTAATCGTAAAAAGGTGTTAAAGAATCATTTTTATTCCGTTAAGTATCTAACTAAAATATGGATCTCGTAGCATTAGTAAAATAATCGAGAATGTCAGGGTAATTTTGTTGCACTGGTATTGAAATTAATATTCATCGATTTTTTACGTGCAAATAAAATTGTGCAAAAACTACTTAACAATTTTGAAGAATTTTCAAGGGGAAGTTATGTACATATTGAAGAACCTAAAACTTAAATGTATTAGTAGGAAAACATTTAATTCATTGTTTGTTAGTGCCGTGGAATATACATGAATTCTTCAACAGTGTTTGCCAATTTATAAAGAAAAACATTAAAACTTTCCAAATTAACTAACACAATCTTGTAGAAAATTAAACAGGGAACGAAAAAGGTTTCGTGCAATTTTGTTGTAGGAGGCTTCCATCTCAAGTTTCATAAAGACATATCCTGAAAAACAGGCATTTTTCGGGAAATTTTGCTAAAGTTTCTCAAGCTAGATTTACTGCGCATCCCTTTACTGTTGTTCGAGGTATTGTTTAGGTCCAATTATCACCAAAACATTGGTTTTTCAGAGTCATAAATGAAATTCAAAGGGGTTTTTCCCTTCACCGACTGCGCTAGTGCTGTTTAAAATCGAGCCAAAAAAAAATACATACTTTCGTATCAATTAGCTAATTCATGTGACATGTTATATTAAGTGATAGTCTTTATTGATAAAGAAGCAAGCTTAAACAAGATATTATTTGCAAACAGTTATACTCAACATGATCTTGATAAAATGAATCATCTCAAATCGTTTATAGTCTTAACGTTTTAATAGAACGCAGCTGACGTTATCAGAATATTCGTTGAAGGTGCATAATGAGCATCAGCCTCCAAATGGATGTAAACTTTTGATTCTTTGGCTGATGATCATGATGCATCTTTGACAAATATTTCGATTAGGTCAGCTGCATTCTGACGAAATGTCAATACTCTTTTTAAATGAAAAATCTCTGTTCAATGAAGGTTATGTTATATTTTGTTATTGATATGATTGAATTTTTCTCTGGTGCAAGATGAAATTAATAATTACATGAATTATTAGAGCTATGAAAATTTAAAACGATTTGTTTTTAATTTTAAATTTACAAAAGACGTAAAAGATTACTTGAAACTTGGATATGGAAAGATAACTCAGCATATTAGACTAAAATGAGGGTTATTTTAGAAAGAATTGTCTTAACGGACATGTTAGGTTATTAATAAGCATTCGCTTTTTTAATGAACTGAAATGTAAAAAAATCTTCTCACGGCGTCAAAAAACTGTAAAATACGTCGGAAAATTACATACTTATCGAAAGAGGACATAAAACAACGTAGGTCACTCAGGTCCTGACCATGAATTTACGAATTTGTTGTGTAAATAATAATCACAGCATCAATCGCGACAAAACAAGGATAGTAAGCTGCTTCCTTCGTTTGTCTACATGTGTACATCTATAATAATTGTTCCATCGTATGGTTCTTTCGAAGGTTATTGAATTTGTAACATTTATTTTGAATTTTTCTGCCCCTGTAAAGCAAAAAAACTTGTTTACCATTTGGTTCATTCGAAAAAGTGCATTTTCACCTTTAAAATATCAATATATGCGTAATGCATTTTTTTGGAGTAAAACTGTAATATACCTATATTATTCACTAAAAATTCGAGTTCTGCTTACGGGCACCCTTTGCAATGGTGTTTTGTCACCCTCGACATTAGCTATAGGCTCATTGGGATGAACGACGTTCCATACAAAGTTTTTGGACGGAAAATAAAAAAACAATTGACTTAAAAAAAATTACGAACGGCATACAAATGTTATTGAAATAATTCAAATCATTTTGATTGGAGTCAATAACATTCAAGAATAAAAAAATGAATGCCCGTTCGCTTATTGAGAGTAAGGAGACTATTTTATAATTAATAATACCTTCAATTTAAATAATTCAAAGATTGACATTCAAATGATATTTGAAAATACTTCTAGGCAATAGAAGACAATGAAAGTTCAAAATAAAATCTATTTAGCTTAGCAGTTAATTTACTAATATTAGGGTGAATTATTAGTTGCGCCAATTAAAATTAATTTTACAAAATGCTTTGTATGTTGATTTACTAAACTGATTGAGATATAGTTAAATCAAACTAGAAACTAGTGAAATTGAAATAAAGAGCACATATTTCTACACATCAAAATACAGAATTCAAATGTGTGCAACAAATTTCTGATTCATATATAGAATGAGAAAAACTATTTAGCAGAAAATAAAACTAAATATATAGAAGAAGTTCTTTTTAAGTCCAGAATTTTGCGGTTTAAAATCAATAGTTAGATACGTCTTATTTTTTTGTTTTATTTCTTACAAACAATGTATGAAAAGTATAGGAGTATATGATCAATGTGTATCATAAGTCCATGTTTTATTGTGTTTTGACTAATGCCCTATGATTATAAGTGAACGTATCAATGGTTAGAAAAAAATAATAATTGTATTATCAGCCTAAAAATAAGTGAGGTTAAGTTATTTATGCATTTACTTGAAAATTTTCTCATGTTTTTTCAATTCATAATCATATCAAGAGGGATATTTTTCATCAATGTACGACTTAAGGACGTTCGAGAGTAATAATAAAATGCAGAGATCATAATGATATTAATTTTTCTTGATTATCTGGAATATGTAGGGCTTATATGAATCTTTGCAATATTTGTTATAGATCATTTTGAAAAGAATGATACAAATGAAAATGAGTAGGATAATATAGGCTCTTATGGAACGTAACCTCGACTTGTCGTTTACATGGACGAATATTATTGGAAAATGAAAAGATATTTAAAAAAACCATACCTACGTATGAAGTATCGTTTCAAGATTCAGGGTGTAAAATTTTAAGTCATGTTATAGTGCATTTTAAACAATGCCAACGCTAAATGTAAGCAAAACATTGAGTTCATAGGGTGCAAAAGGGGGTGCGCGGTAAAGAGGGCCAAGCTGCGCGGGCCGGGGGGACTCCCCGTTCCTCGTCTCGCTGAATGATACTCCCGAACCTCCTTAAAATGATTCATTTGATGGAATTTCAGATTGAAATTTTTCTTTGTGAATTTTGTCTACATTCTTTTTAAATTATTGAAATCTAAGTCTTCAACATTTTATTTTATATACTTATACGAGCCAATAATATTACGTTTATGATTTTAATTCTAACCTTAAATACACTTAATAGTTTTAATAAATTGTAGATACTATGGTAATTGTTTTTCATTTTTATAAGTAAATGATCCATCGTATAAAACTGATTCAAATAAACAACACAAATGTTTTAGTCTGCAATATACCAGGACCTTAATCTATACGTTTTAATAATCACTTATACAGTCGAATTTTGGTTTTTGACTCATTGTCAGTCAGTACGCCGGAATATTAATTTTAGAATAGTGATCATCGGGGAGTGTCTTAATATTTAAGGTGGCTCATCACCCCTATATAGCCCATATTTTGAATATTTTATCATAAATGTTCATTTAATGTTTTGAGAAGTGTCATTTACCCTGACAATAATATAGCTAGTGGTAAATATCATGCGATTTTTTTTATAAAATTTTGTTGTTAAATTCTTCACATACCGAAGCTTGAAAAAAAAATCAATAAATTACTTTAATCTTTTTCAATTTACATCTTCTTTTTAATTTTTTGGGCTAATTCTGTTGCTTGTTCAAATCCATTGGGAGTTACGACGGAAAAAATTGCAAAAACATGGACAGGTTCCCCAGAAAATTCAATTGTCTACTTATTTTTCGTATTTCTGTATACACAACTGAATTTTCTAGGGAACCTGTCCAAGTTTTTGCAATTTTTTCCGTGGTAACTCCCAATGGATTTGTTCAAGCAAAAGAATAAGCCCAAAAAATTAAAAATCAGATGTAAATTGAAAAAGATAAAGGTAATTTATCCGTTTTTTTTTCAAGCTTCGGTATGTTAAGAATTTAACAACAATATTTTATAAAAAAAATCGCATGATATTTAGCACTGGCGCTATATTATTGTCAGGTTAAGGGACACTTCTCAAAACTTTAAATAAACGTTTATGATAAAGTAATAAAAATATCTACTAGACAGCGGTGATGAGCCACCTTAACTACTGGTAGTGCGTCAGGCACAAAAATAATCCGTTAAATTCTATTTTTAATGGAACCTGACGTAAAATTGGTCGAGTACAAGGTCCAAGCATGTATAGTAAGCCATTTAATAAATTAAAGTAAGCTGTCGTGCATCATGGTTTTAAATTATTAAAAAACTTTTACAACTAAGCTTTTATCTGTTTCATTCAAGAATTTGAAAATAAATCGTTTCTGATACAAAATCTCCAGCTAAAATTTATCGGTGGATGATTTCACCTGAGTATAAGATGTTTGATGAAAATACAATAACCGGTGCCAATGAATTAGCAAAAAGCTCCCTCAACAAAATTCTTCTGTCTTGATTTAATTGAAGAAAAACAAAAATACACACACACACACACACACACACACACACACACACACACACACACATATATATATATATATATATATATATATATATGGGTCAAAACGCGTCAACCGGATCAGTGCTACGGCCAAAATTTGGGAGCACCTCCAGAGATGGTTTT